>HG983344.1:92714-107843 GCA_900006255.1 Xeromyces bisporus
TACTCCTCTCCAGAAAGGTCATGTGATTGCGCTTTACCATTTTAGGTTAGTTCGATTTCGGCAGATCGGACCACCTGGCACCGACAATATCGACACTCTGATTGAAAACCTTGAAGTATCATAGCATACAAGATGTTGGCGTCCGCCCCTTTAATTCTGATTGTCTATGTAGAAGGACGCGGGTAAGGGGTGGACAGTTATCAGCTGTCTGCATAAGCTGCATAACTGTATACCTACTGTATTGCTGGAGAAGAGAAGAACTATCTAGTAGGGCCAACATTGAAGGGACGACGCTGACAGGAAACCCTAAATAACAAAGAGCAACCGAATGGCAGCCACATACAATGTGGGCGTATGTCACAGGTGTGGCCTGTACAGTAACAAGACTGCAGACGCTTGGCAGCCATTTATGGTCCCCCATTATCCCTCTTTCTTTCTATCCTCCCCGACAGCACGCCCGACATCTTCGCCCCCGGTCCACAAAGGCTATTCATAGCATGGCCAAGCCAGCCGAAGCTTGGGGCGGGCTTCGTGTTGGTGGTCAGGTCGCGGAAAACTTTCACCTCGCTGCGTGAGCATTTCAGCCGGTCCCACGGGCTACATTCGCCCCTCAACCGTCGGTGGCAGTGTTGCCGTGAGTAACACCAGCTGCGCCCTCTTTCCCTTGAGCTTTCCCAGGTCTCGCGCTTTAGGCCGGAGACTGGGCGAGTCGTTCAGCATAACGTGGCACTCGTCAATGTCAATCCGATCAGGCGCTTTACCGCATGAAGCCGACTTAAGGAGGCGTTGAATTCGCGCTTCAATGCCGACTCGGGCGTCACCAACACGATTGATGCCCATTCCGGTGGCCGTCGACTGTCCCACTCTGCGCAGGTTATGCCGAGTCGCTGACACCGTCGCCAAATATCATGCCGCAAAGCCAGCAGCGGCAACACCGGGCTCCGGTCCTCTTTCTCTCTTACTTCTTCCTCTCCTCGAGCGGCATACTTCTCCGGAACAACCCCCTTGACAGACGCTGCGCTGTCGCTCGAGGGAGTGTCATCGTATGTGGGGGCCTGGTTGGCGCTCTTGGGCGCTTTTGGCACTCCGGTGGTGACGCCCTGCGCCAAACGGGAGAAGAACGTCTCTCATGTCGGTTGGCCTCGTACTAGCAGGCTTCGCGCTGATGGACTTCGCGTTGGCAGGCTTCCCACTGACAGGCTTCGTGTTACCAGGCTTCGCCTTAACAGCCCGAGAAGCCTTTCTCCGCGCTTGTACCTCCTGCCTTTGCCTCTTTCTTGAAGCTTCCCGCTCCAGCCGCTTTGCTGCCCGCTTCTCATCCTTGCGGGCTCGAATAAGTTCGTCAAAGCCTTTGTGGAAAGGCGTCATGTCCTCAGCCCTAACAGGCCGGCCGCTGGGCTCTTGGCTGGGCTCCGTGGGCTTTGAGTAGACGTATGTGCCCAAGGTCAGATTGAAGGTGGGAAGGTTTGTGCCAAAAGGCACTTGGTAGCCCTTTTCCACGGGCTTAGTCGGTTTGCGGTCCATTGTTGTCTTTCCGGAGTGGAAGTGAAATTGGGAGACTTCGTTTGGGTATTAGGAAGGCTGTAGTCTGTAGGGACAAAGTCAGTTTAATGAACAGCAGATGCACAAGCAATACTCTTGTCTTGCAGGTAAATAGATGCTTCATGTAACTTACCTGCCTTTGGCTTTCAGTATTAATTAGAAGCCAGCGTCGAGGGCTTAATTAAGATGATATAGATCAATGTATGCCAATACTTGGCTTTGATATAAGAAATAATATAAGAAGGGACGAGATATAGTAGCAGGACTATCTTTTGTAGATGGATGCACAAAAGATGGAAAGGGAAGAACGACTGAGGTAGTCGGCAGTCCATATCTGCCAATTTATACCTATTGAACAGGCAGCAGCCTAGTACAGGTAGGCACCAATGCTGGACTTTCAATGAGTGAATCGCGGCTGCATTTTGGTTAACTTCGGTTGCTTGGACCGCTGGCGTATGTAGGGCTATGATTAGAATTCGTACCGCAGTTGCTAGGCAGAAATGAGCACCATACGTGCATGTAAAAGAATTAAAATCGAGAATCATTAGCATTACTCCTGTAGGCAGCATAATCTCATTACCTGGGTCCAGCTGTAAAGTTGATCAACGACGGCTATATGCTTGCATTCACCACGCTTGGCCGCCAGGCGTCATTCAATGTGCAGTTAAAATTTGGAGAGGAGTCTCTGGTCAGGATGACTCTTCCGTAAGTGAGAACGGTTAGCAGTCCGTATAGAGTATACGGCAGTGAAAGAACACTACTTCGGATATCGTGGACCCCTAACGTCAATTGATGGAAAGATGGCATGAACGGAAAAATAAGCAGGAGGAATAAGCATCAATTTCGTATTTTGAGAAGGGTAGTCTTCTGCTGCGTGCCGCTAGCATGGTGCATCCGCAAGGTGCTGGTAGACACTTAAGAAAAATTCAACAAGAGCCTGCGCTGCGTTCTCACCAAAAAGCATCTGGCCCTTGCTGTATGTCTCCTGCGCCTTCTGCTGGGCGCGTGCCACCATGTCCACCTCAAACTCCTTTACCAATGGTTCCAAACTGCGCTGGAACGAGAAGGCATCCTGACCCGTAGTGGATTCGAAAGCCTTGATAACCGCGCGGGCAAGTAGCAATGAATCCAACATGGCAACGTTAACACCCTCACCGTCCCAAGGGCACATAAGGTGTGCTGCGTCACCGACAAGCGTCACACCAGGCTTGTGCTCCCACGAAGTGCCGATCGGCAAGGTATATACCGGTCTGATATCCACAGGAGCACCCTGATTGCCAGCAGATTCCTCATTGCATGCAACAGTCACCAATTCCTTAATGATATCTCCCCAGCGGCCCAACAACGTATCGTCGTTTAAGAGCCGGTCCTTGGCCACCGCCACCTTGGGGTCCGCCAGACCAGCTGAAACAGCAAATTGCTCATCCACCGTTGACAGAAAGATGTAGACGCGAGCCGAATCCTGCGACCCACGTTGTGCCATGACGCCGTGCCGGAGACCGAGCGCTGAAAAACTCCCACGGCCAATGTACTCCGCCAGGTGCGGGTATCTTGTCGATATGTGCCGCACGGTTGCGGTAATGTTCTGCTGTCCTGCGTAGTGCGGTTTCACATCCGTCAGCAGGCTGCGAACTTGTGACCATGCGCCATCAGCTCCGATTACCAAGTCGAACGTCTGCTTGCCGTGGGGTCCAAAGTCGAGCTGGGTCGTCGTTCCATTCGGCGTGTCCAGGTTGGTGATAGACGTAAGTTTGTGATTCCATCGAATGGTCGCGATCGGTAAACCGGAGCTCAAAAGCTTGATAAGTGCATGGCGGGAGATCTCCGGACGCTCGCTCATCTCCCCTTCGTCCGCGTAGAGGATTTGTCCATCCTTGTCGGAAACCTTCTGCGTCTCGGCACAGTCACCGGTGAGTTGGAGGAATTGATCGAACAGTCCGCATTCTCGGAGGACCAAAAGGCCGGATTCCTCGTGCAGGTCTAGCATCCCGGATGGCTTGGCCAGCTCTTCGTCGGTTGGCCTCTGGCGAAGTTCGAACAAGGTGAATGGCACTCCATGTTTGTGAAGCAAGAGGCTAGCAGTCAATCCAGCGGGACCGCCGCCAACAATAGCGATTCTTGGTTGAAACGAGGAGGCCATACGAGATGGATACATCAAGTGTGAGCGTTCAAATTGCCGATAGCACGTTCCAACTCGAATGACGAGTCGCCATCATAGTACTCCGTACTCGACAGGGAATCACCAGCATATTTAAGGCCATGGTAATAGTCAGTCCTACTCTGTAATAATCACGGTGGTTAAGAATGAAGAATGAAGAACGACTCGCAGTTTGCCAGTGACGCGATGCCCTGTCGGGTTCTGAAAAAACCCGAGAATCGGATATTCGGGTTTTAATATCGCCCGAGGCCGCGCGGCAGAGTCCGAAACTATTTATGGACTGCCAGCTCTATTGATGAATCTTCAAACATGGCAATTGAGCTCCTGTATGTTGGCAACATAGGCTGTTGCTATCTTCTCACATAGCAGCCGTGATGTCGGCGCTGCCAACAGCAAACATACCACACGCATCTTCAGCTTCTTCTCGCACATCATCCCAGCCCTCAAAATCTCAGCGAGTGCTGGCATGTGTGCTCTGCCAGCAACGCAAGATCAGATGTGATAGAAAGTCTCCTTGCGCAAATTGCATTAGATCCAAGGCACAATGCGTGCCTTCGAAGCAATCGCCGCGTCGACGGAGACGCAGGTTCCCTGAACAAGAACTGCTGGACCGCATCAGCAGATACGAGCTTTTGCTCCGCCAGAATGGCGTGAGATTCAGCCCGTTCCATAGCGATGGCAGCGGCGCTGCTGCTGCGTCAAACGAACATTCTGGGACACAGGGCGATCGTGACTTCTTCGATGACAGTGGGCAGCCAGAATCTACAAGGACATCCCAGTCGCCTACCAATTCGGCGCCCGTGAAGACCACGGGACAATTTGACACCAAGTGCGCGTGCCTGGCTCTTCGAAACAGTAGTATAATACATCCTGGCTAATGAACTCAGGTGGCTCTGGCGTAACATATTACGACAAAGTGTACGAATTCACACCTCACCTGGCCCGGCTTCCGCAGGCTATTTGGCACTGACAATCGAGGCAGTTCCGAGAACCCGACGAGGAGAGCGAATTGTCGCACGATGATGCGGGTGAGGATGGTGTCAAAAAGGCGTGGGATCAGACCTTCGTGGATAACGACAACCTTCTTTTGGGGTTGCATACTAAGACGCCTGTCGAGCTTTCTGCCCTGCATCCCAGGCCGGTGAAGATATTTAGGCTATGGCAGATCTATCTGAACAATGTCGACCCCTTGCTCAAGGTCACGCATGCGCCGAGCTTGCAGGGACGTGTTATTGAAGCTGCTGAAGATGTGACGAAACTCAGTCCCACTCTTGAAGCTCTGTTGTTCGGCATATACTCCGTGTCCATCACGAGTCTCTCAGCGGAGGAATGCCAAAACACGTTCGGTTCATCCAAGAAGGATCTCTTGGAAAGCTACCAGTTTGGCTGTCAGCAAGCTCTTCCGAACTCCAATTACTTACGAACGGCCGACCGTGAATGCTTGACTGCTTTTTATCTCTACCTGGTATGGCCCCTCTGCTTTCTACGAATGGATAATATGCTTACCGAAAACGAAATCGTAGGTTTCACTTGGACTCAGCACAGATCCTCGATCCCTATCATCCTTACTTGGTGTCGCGATGCGCATTGCTTTCCGCATGGGTATCCACAGCGAATCAGCCTGCCGAAGATACCCCATTTTCGAAGCTGAGATGCGCCGAAGACTCTGGTGGTCTCTCAAACTCTTCGACAATCGCATTGGCGAGTTAATCGGCCACAACACCGTCGCGCCGGGCGATAACTCAGACTGCAATCTACCACTCAACGTGAACGACTCCGACCTCCGACCAGAAATGAAAGAACCACCACCAATCCAGGGAAGTTGCAGCGATGCTCTTTTCATAGTGGTACGCTCTGAACTGAGTGAGCTTGTCCGCCACACCAAATTCTACAGCAAAGGCGCTCCTGGTACTACTCCCAACCAAACGCCCCCCGATCTCGACAACAGCGAAGTAGCCCCCGTGGAGACCATAATCGAGGACAAATACCTCAAATCCTGCAACCCGGAAAACCCACTCCACTACATGACCATCTGGACCGTACGCACCCACCTCGCTAAATCCCGACTCGTCGAATACTACACGAACCACTCCCCGACGGACCAAACCGAAGCCCAGCGCGACACCGCCACCACCCACGCCCTTAACTTCCTCGAGCGCGACACCAAAACCGTCAGCTCGCCCCTCACAAAGGGCTACCACTGGCAAGCCATTTTCTACTTCCCCCTCCCCGCTTATGCACACATTTTGCAGGATCTCCGGAAGAGACCGGTTTGCGGACACGCAACGCGCGCTTGGGAGGCTATGAGCGATAACTATGAGCATCGCGTCATCGGTCGTCGGGAGAATTATAGTGCTTGTCCGTTTTTTGACTTGTTTTCGCGGACTTTGTTTCGTGTCTGGGAGGCTCGGGAGGAGGCTTTGATGGCGGGTTCGTTGTCGCGACTGTCGTTGCCTCTTCCTCGAATTATTTCCTACATCTTGGACAGGAGGGAGGCGCAGCGTAACCAGGACGTCGGTGTTATGCAGCCGCGCGATCACGATCATGGCATGCAATTGAGGGGTAATGTTTTTGATGACTTGTCGGTGTTGCCGTCGGGAGTCGGCAGTTTTGGCTCGCTACATGGTGGAATGTGTCCTAATCCTATTGATGCTGTCCCTGAGTTGTTCGACTGGACAGCTCCGGGGAACTTGAATTGGAATTTGGACTTTGGCTGGAGTCTGTAATCCGAAGGCGTTCAATGCACATAAGCGAGTACGCCTAAAACCTTAACTTGTATCTCGTCGTCGGAAGGAAGACCAGCTGTCCGGCACCAAACGTAAATAATAATAATTAGCATTGAATCTGTTGAGACCGACCTATTATACATATAAACAGTTGCCTCCGTATGAACACCACGCCGACAAAACATGTAAAAACTTATTGCCGCCCATCAACAAAGTTATCAAGTGGTTTCGCCGTTGCATCCACATTGCCCAACAACGGGAGCTCTTCCGGCGGCTCCTCACTGACTTGCGCTGCCTCAAAGCGGAAATCTGTAGAAAGAAAAACGTATCAATACAAGCGTGAAATCAAGCGAAAAAGGATCCCCAGTGTTCACATACCTTCCTGTTCAGCATCTAGAAGTGCGTTCTCAATTTCTTCTCGCCGGAATAGCTCAGCACCGCTGGTGTTGTCACCGAATACTTGGTCCATTTGCTCCAGGCTCCGGCCCCTAGTTTCGGGGACATAGAAGTATGTCCATGCGAACGAGAGGACGCAGAAGACAGCAAAGAATACATATGCACCGTATCCTGTTTTTCGGACTAGTGGAGGTGTAATGAAGCCCTGTGACGTGGTGAGAAAGTGTCAATGTAGTCCAGTGTCATTGCTAAGCATTTTGTAGGTGTTGACTCACGATAATGAAATTGTTGAACCAATTCGAGCACGTCGAGAGAGCCACGCCTTTGGAACGTAGAGAAGAGGGAAATATTTCTGCTTGATGTTAGAAGCATGTCTCAAGAGTGTCTCAGGAGTTTCATATGTACCGGATGGCATTCCCCAGGGCACCGGTCCCCAGCTGCACCCGAATGCAAGCATGTAGAAAAAGAGCAAGCCGACGCTGGCCCAGCCTTCCGGTCTGTGAGATGGCCAGTCCTCACCGTATAGACTAACAAAGGTTGCAATGATAATGTGGGAGATTGCCATGAGGACCGATCCAGTTAGTAGCAAAGCGCGTCGGCCGATAGAGTCCATGGTCCACAAGGAACTGGTTACGCCCACCAGCTGCGTCATGTTGATAATTCCGGACATGATGAGTTGCATGTCCCTGCCCAGACCCATTGTCTCAAAGAGGGTAGGAGAGTAATAAATAATTGCATTGATACCGACAAACTAATGGTGACATATCATTGATTAGGTTGGCACTGTGTTCTGTGGGTGCAAAGGACAGGATAAATGCAACTGACCTGTTGAAAGAACATAAGTCCCATCCCGACATGAGTCCGCTTCCAACATCCCTGTCTGAAGCAGTCCATCCAGGTTTCAAGCTCTCGAGCCATCAGGTTGTTTGCCTTGCCGCCTTGCTCGGTAGCACGTCTCTCGGCGTTGATCTCTTCATGGAATCGCGATTCTACTTGGATTTCTATAAACTCTCGTCGAACACGCTTATCCGAAGTAGGCAGTCTTCGGAGCGTAGAGAGAGATTGAAGAGCTTCTCCATCCCGACCCTTTGAGGCGAGCCATCGTGGGGAGAAGGGCAATACAATGACACCCGCGGCAATGACGAAGCCAGGGATTGTTTGCAGCAAAAAGGGCAATCTCCAAGCCCATTCCCCCACCATATATCGCGTGCCGTACGTGATCCAGAACGCAATTACGATCCCTAACACAATACATAGCTCTTCCATAACAAGCAAAGTGCCACGGCATTCTGGCGGGGAAATTTCCGAGATATATAATGGAGCAACCATAGACAGCATGCCTATGCCGACACCCCCGATCAATCGAGCAATGACCAACATGGCATAACTCATAGCAGTAGTCTGAAGTATTGAGCCAGCTGTAAAGATGACGACAGCGATCACGATAGAATAGCGCCTGGAGAATTTATCCGCAATCCATCCTTGATTGAAAGCACCCAATAGCGCCCCCAGTTCAATCATGGCAGTCATCAGTCCCTTCCAGAAGCCAGCTCCTGGCGCAGACTCAGATACCAGAGGAAACCGTTCGAGGAATTGGTTCATTACCAATATGATCGCAATGACACCCTGATCGTAGCCGAACATGAGTCCGCCCAGGGTGGAGCAAGCAGCACAAAGAAAGACATATGGATTCGATATTAAGCCACGGAGACCCGGAGGTCCATACGCCGCCTTGTTGTCGACGAAGGGGAGTTCATAGTGAGTAAGAGAAGAAACTTCCGAAGGGGAAGTCACCTCATCCCGTTGTGGTTTGTTGACCATGGCAGAGGATCGGGTGGGAGATTATTCAATAAAAGGAGTCAATAACCGTGACTGCTTCAGGTTTTATCCGTAAAAAGGAGCCGGCCATGGCATCACGCCAAATCCACTTTATAAGTGATCTCGATAATTTAAACGATGACAATGTCGATGGTTATTCAATGGATGAGTTGTCGTTGACATGTCGTTGAAGGGGAGAAAGGAAGCCTGAGGAATCAATCCAGGGAAGATCACGGAGGCGGAACCCACAAGGCGGTGGGATTCTGCCTGTACAATGCTAAGTCCTCCACGTGACTTGGTTTCCGCATTAGTCAGCACCTCCCCTCCGCCTCCGCGGCGCGCAGATGACCCCGCCATAAACAGATCGGGCATCGTCACCATCCTCCCCTTGCCTGGAGATAGTAGGGGAATATCAGACATAAAACGGTTCATTCCGGTGCAGAATGCTCCCTTTCAACTGTTGTTCTTTCAGTTCTAAGACACTTCTCCCTGCGCCGTGAATCACAATTGCCTATGAAAGTCTTCTAACTTCTTAAGGTTCACTTATTACGACACCGCCAGCTCATTTCCATTTTCATCATCATTTTACAACAACTCCCGGTCGTCGGGCTGGTCAGTGGTGTTGTCTTCTGCGATAAACTACCAGACTGTATAGACAGGACGATTCAAGTCTAATAGCGCGACGTCATTATTCTTCAACTTCAACGGCGCTAGAGGCACTACAGACTATACCTATCATTGCCTTATCTTCCTACTAAGAGCCCTGTCCGAGATGAGCTCCTTTGTGCAGGACCTCTGGTCCAGCGTCTTTACACCAGGCCCAACGCCGACCTTGGTTGTCGCGACGAACGCTACCTTTGCCGCCCTTCAAGTGCTCCTGTTCGTTCTCCTGATCGCCACCTTCAGCATACACTTCCTTGTCCTTTCGCTACTGTCTGGAGGATTATGGTGGTCGATCAACTGGTTTGCGCGTGAAGTCTATGCGACACAACCTTCTGGTGACGAGAAAGGAAAACAACAACAACTTGATGAGGGAAGCAACTTGGCATCGGTCGGAGCGATGAAGCCCCCGGGCGCCATCGACACCAGCGAAAGCGAGACCGAAACGGAAACGGTAGAACGAGAGAAGCAGTCGAGAGTTGCAGCTGCGTCTACTCCCTTGGATCAGGATACAGCGGCTTCGGCATCGCTCCATGCGCCGTCCGAAGGTCACCTTAGGAAGCGACCCAGCATCGGCGGCGACAGTTCAGAACACGGCAGCACCGACAGTGAGTGGGAGAAGGTGGACGCGAATAATAGTGCGTGACAACAGTACTGTACATTGAAGTGAGGGAACTGGAGGTTGGGTCATGTTCAGATCTGGTGGATAGACAGGCCTTTTCCGTTCCGCACGGCTATCTTTTCTTTTGGCTTAGTGCTGAGACATTGTAAATAGGGCCTATATGTTTTGGTTGATTGGTCCTGACTTGAAGCTGGAAGGATCCCGAGTAATTAAGCATTCTTTGGTTTATTATCATGACGATATGACTTGCATTTGGTGATGTTATTACTGCACAGATACCCATAGACGAGGGCTGGCCGTTTTGACTGCTGCATAGGGCAGCCCGGGGAGGACTGGACTTGATATAGGGCTATCATTTTGACTATTTTTCTTGTTCTTTTGGCATCGCACACCTTGAGTATGATGCCTATCGCACACCCTCTCCGCAATGTTCCTTTCTCTTCCACGTGACCACGCGTCTCATTCATGAAGTTCGGCGGTTCTCTCTCTCTGACCGTCAACAACCACGACACGAGAATGATAATGACGGTATAGTCGAGACCACTTACTCGGACACAATGTCCCCAAAGTAGGATCAACCAGACAAACCACAAGCAATAATGGCACAGACTCAAGCCACCCCGATTTACGCGAATCGCAAGCGCCTATTCGACTCCGTATTCCCACCTGTATCTTTGGACGACTTCAGACCAACACCGGGGGTTAAACCCACGGAACCTGAAGCTTCTGAAAGGCGTCGTAACACCCGGGCATCGAGCCGTCGCTCCGCCGCGTTGAACAATAACTACTACGGCACACCCGGCCCCTCAAACCCAGCATGGCCCGACCCGGTGATTTGGGATCGAGCATGGCGCGCTTCTACTACATTCCTAGCTATACCGGATAAGGGATTTGAGGTTCTGGCGGAATTTGAGAATGAGGAGAACATTGACGAAGTGGAGATACTGGAGCAGTGGAATCGGTACGACTCGCTGTCCAAGGAGATTGCCGATGCGCTGGCGTATGTGGTTCGAACGGGCTCTGTGCTGGGATGGGAGAGGAAGAGGGGTGATGGGCAGGAGCAGGATTTACTTCAATGGTATGAGCTTGAGATTAGGAGGCACTTTCTGAGGAACTTCCGGGGAGGTTTGCTTCAGGTATGTCTTGTGCCTTCTGTTGGCTTGCTGCTGTTTCTTGTCTTCGTTGGATTTGCTAATGCTACGGACCCATAGTTGCTGGATAGTCCCGAGGAGGATGTAGGTGTGCTTCATAAAATCGTTGGCCATCTTCAAATAGCACGGAAGATTTACTTCGCTCCTCTACTGCAATTTCTCTTGCCACTTCTGGACAGTGCGGCGCAGGAGAGTGCGTTTCTAAGATTCCAGCGTGGTTTTCATGGCGTCGTCGCGTACTCGTTGCCGTGGTTTCGAATTTCTGCGTTGCTGTCGCGGGAATTAACGAAAGAGGCCATTGTTGTCCTGGGGATAGATACACTGTGTGAAGATGAGGATGAGAATGGGATAGTCGCGGACGACATGGATATCGATCGACGATTCTCGGTCTCGTATAGCGCTTGGAGAATAGAACCGTCTACCGAAGCGAGGATGCGCATGATGACGGAGAGCGAGGATGTGGAGGTTATTGCCGCTCGGGATAGGCTATTGTCACTGCTCCGTCAACTGCAACTTGTTGGATTGGGTGGGGATAGAGCGCAAATAGTCTTCGCTGGTGTAATGCACGAGATGATGGCATTGTTCATTCAAGCCGCGTACACAGGGCAATGGGAAGGACAGACCCTAGTCCCGCAGCATCTTCGACACTGGATTGAGAGTCTGTTCGCACGACTGGTCGTGCAGGTGCTGGCCATCATCAACGCTCCTGAAACTGGGACAAAGGCGCAGGATCGGTTAGACGTGGGTTTGACAGACGTGACGAGATGGCAGGAAATCGGCATAGCACGTCTAGGAGCTCTTCGAGTGTCAGAGTTGTTTGATGTCATCGTCGAATGGCCTACGAGTGTTGGCGCCATTGAGGATCTGCGACATTTTACGACGCATACAGCCTCGCGGGCGCACTTGACGATTTCATTCACGGCCGCGTTGAACCAACGGTTACTCCATCCTGGTGCGTCAACAGTTGAAATACTACAGGTGTACATTTCGATCATTCGCGCGTTCTCTCTTTTGGATCCCAAAGGCGTCTTGCTGGATCGCGTTGCTCGACCAATTCGCAGGTACCTACGGGAACGCGATGACACCATCAAGGCGGTTGTCGGCGGTCTCTTGGCCGATCCGGCGGATGCCACTGCGCAACCGGCCCCTTCGAACAACGAAACCCTGGTCGAATTGGCAACCGAGTTGGTTAGAGCACACCATCAATCATCCCTCCGCGATAACACAGGCGAGCTAGACTGGGATGATATGAACTGGATGCCGGACCCGATTGACGCGGCGCCGGATTACCGGAAGTCAAAGGCATGGGATGTGGTTGGCAGTTTGATCAGCCTGTTTGACTCGAAAGAGACGTTTGTCAGAGAGATGCAGAACATGTTGGCGGAGCGCCTGATCCGGAAACGCGCGGATTTTGACCAGGAGTTATCGGTGTTGGAGTTACTCAAGATTCGGTTCGGTGACTCGGCTCTGCAGGCGTGTGAGGTCATGTTGCGGGACATTGTTGACTCGAGGCGCGTTAACACGGTTGTACGAGGAGACCAAGGACTGGTAGCTGAGACCAAGCGGCCTGCGGCTGCCGTTGGCAGCCCGATGGAGACGAGCGCAGGGAAACAAGACATACCAGAATTGCATGCTAAGATCCTATCCCGGTTCTTCTGGCCGCAATTCAAAGCCCAGGACTTCAAGATACCCGATGAAGTTAACGCGTTACAGCAGCGATACGCGGCGGGTTTCGAATCTCTCAAACAATGCCGCAAACTCAGCTGGCTCAACGGACTGGGCCAGGTAACGGTTGAACTGGACCTGGAGGACCGGGTCTTTGTCGACGAAGTAACAACCTGGCAAGCAAGCGTCATCTACGCATTCCAATCCGAACCCGATACCAGCACCAACACCAACACCAACACCAACGAACCCACAACCCTTACCATCGCCGACCTCTCCCAGAAACTCCACATGGCAATCCCCCTCGTCCGCAGCGCATGCCTGTTCTGGGTAAGCAAGCGCGTCCTCACCGAGACGTCTCGCGACACCTTCAGCGTGCTCGAAGTCCTCCCCGCCGATGACGGCCAGGACAGCACCGGCGCCACCGACCAACCAACCGACGCGCGCGGCGGCCATGGCGGTAACAACGACCAAGCCGCCGCCGACGCAACCGCCCGCGCAGCCGCGGCGGAAGCAGCAGCAGCGCAGGAATCGGCAGACGCCGCGGCCATGGAGAAGATGAACCTCTACTGGCAGTTTATTGTGGGCATGTTGACGAATCAGGGCGCGATGCCGTTGCAGCGGATTGCTATGATGCTGAAGCTCGTGGTGCCTGCTGGGTTTCCGTTTAGTAATGAGGAGCTTCGGGAGTTTCTGGCTGGGATGGTTGCTAGGGGGCGGTTGGAGGTTGGGAGTGGAGGGGTTTATCGGATTGTTCAGGGTTGATTGATTGATTGTTTCCGGTCTGGTGTTTGGGTTCATGTTATGGGGTAACGTTACGATTGACGATAACTTGTATGTTCTAGTCTATTGATACCTGATATCTATCTACATTATCATACGTCTATTGTCCGACCGATACGAAATAATGAACATCGAAGCATATGTCAACCATCAGTTGACCCGTCAAAACCACCGAGACCATCCACCCCAGCAAAAAAAGCCACCACAACCTCCGCAGCCAACCCCGAATCATCCTCACCCTCACCCTCACCCTCATCCCGACCAACCTCACCAATACACCGCAACGCCTCACCCACAAACCCCCCATCCCACCCCCCTCTCCTCGCAAACTCAACGGTAGTCTCCCTGGTAACGAACCGATCGAACTCGAAATGCCCCTGATACGTCAACACGCGGTTCGGGCGGTACAGCCCCTGGATCGGCGAGAGGGGGGTGCTTCCTATGTTTATCCAGGGCGGTGGTAGTTTTAAGTTTATTTCTTGGTGGTGCGCGGGGGGGTGTTGGTGTTGTGGTTGGACTTGATGCATTGGTGGTGGTGGTGGTGGTGGCGGTGGTATTGGCAGGAACAACCCTATCCCCATGAACAAGCTGAATCCTAAACGGATCCTCAACTCGGCTCTTCCGTCGCAGTTCGGGGAGGGCGTGTGCGAAACGCTCCGCGAATGCGACGTTTAGTGGGAATGGGTGAATCCCGATTTCGTAGCCGTGTGGGCATGGTTCAACCCTGAGATGGCCTTCTTCTTCTTCTTTTTCTTTGTTCTTCGTGGATCCAGGTTTTGAATCTGAACCAGATCCAGATCCAGATTCAGATCCAGAATCGGATTTAGAACCAAGCAAAGCCCCCGCAACAACCTGATGCCCAAAACAAGACCCAAAGATCTTGACGCACGGATAATCCCAATAAACCCTCCGAATCAGCCCCTCCAACGCCGGGATCCAGGGATGGCGGTCCCTCGCGTAGGCCGAGGCCGAGGAGCCGGTGATTAGGAGTGCGTCGATTGGGGTTGGTGGGGTTTTGACGTCGTTTCGGTTTCTTCTTTCTCTGTCGTTTCTGTCTTTTTCTTCTTCTTTTTCTTCTTCTCTTCTTAATTCCCCGCGATGTTCATACGGACTCCTCCGTAACCACTCTACCGGCGGGAGTACACCCTGCACGGCATCGTAGGCGGTTGTGTGGATGTTTAGACTCCGACTTAGGGTCGTGGTTGTGGTGGTGGTGGTGTTGGCGTGCTTCAACCGAGCAGAGGCGGCTTGCAGGAGATGATTGAACTGGGAACTGTAAAGACCTCTGGTTGCGTTGACGATGGGGACAGGAGTGTCTGTCTATGATTGCTAGGTGGAAGCGGCGGGATTGAGGCATCCTGGGTGTTGATTCGACGTTCAACTTGATTGTTAGTACAGTAGAGTCACTACGGGTTGGCTACAGCCTACAGGTGTTGTTGTCTGTAGGTACGGTGCTGGTGTTGTTGATAAGGCTGGGTCAGCGATATGAAGCTGATAATATTGCCCGATACGGTAACTGTATGCGGGTTACAGTGTATATGACACTCTCACGGTCAATTCTTCAAAAAAAAAAAAAAAAAAAAAAAAAAAAAAAAAAAAAWWAACCTT
>HG983344.1:107977-163501 GCA_900006255.1 Xeromyces bisporus
ACTCACGTACGACACTCTCACGGTCAATTCWTCAAAAAAAAAAAAAAAAAAAAAAAAAAAAAAAAAAAAAAAAAAAATAACCCTTTACGAAGACATCTACGATCAGCGTCATGTGATGAATCAAGAAATCATGGACGAAACTCGGAAAGGGCAGCAAATCAAGACTTCACGAAAATCACCATCACAACATCGCAACCCCCGGATTACGCCATCAGCAGGAGTTCTGAGAGCCCGAACTCACTGACCAACCAATTGAAGAAGAAGAAGACCCCGTCCGGCTTCGGGGGATGCGAATGCGCGGGAGCCATAGCGATGGTACAGGATAATACGCTGTGGTATGCACTGCGCACGCCATACGAAGCCCTGATGAGACATTCGTTCCGCGCGGTATATAAGATGGGTTGTTGATCCTGTCTTCATGGTGCTTCAACCCCATCTTCATCGATCTGTATCTACTACATTAGTCTACCCCGCAAACTTACATACGTACATCGCAATGGCTCCCGGTCTAACAGACACCGTCCCCGTTCCCTCAGATTTCCCCCGAAAACAGGCATCAGCCCCTCTGGACATCTTCCCGGATGGGCTAAAGACCACCGGTCAACACCCTCCGTTGTACGACCAGATCAAGCCGTTCGAGGCATTCCCCAAGCAAATCACCGGACCGACCGTGTGGAAGGGGGAGGATTTCAAAAATCACCCGGAGAAGTGGACGTATGTGTTCTCGGAAGGGGAGATTGAGGAGTTTAGCAAGGCGGCAGATGGCTTTTTGAATGCCAAGATTCCCTTGACGGGGATTTCCAAGGTGGGAAGAATGGGCATCGTTGATGTTGAGTTTTCAATAGCTAACTGGGTGATTAGGAGAACTTCCCCCTGCCCACGGTGGGAAAGTTGTTGGTGGAGGTTAGGAAAGACATTGTGGACGGCAAGGGATTCATCCTGTTCAAGGGCTTCCCGGTGCAGAAATGGGGGAATCATAAGTCGGCGGTGGCGTATATGGGTCTGGGGACGTATCTGGGGTACTTTGTTAGCCAGAACAGTCGAGGCCATGTGTTGGGGCATGTTAAGGATCTGGGAGAGAATCCGAATCAGATTGACAAGGTTCGAATTTATAGGACGAATGCTCGGTATGTCGAACAGCTATTCTTGTCAATTTTCCCAGTCTAACGACGAATTAGTCAATTCTTCCACACCGACAACGGCGACTTAGTCGGACTCCTCTGCATCGCCAAAGCCCTAGAAGGCGGCGAGTCAGACATCGCTTCATCGCACCAGGTCTACAACATCCTCGCCGCAGAACGCCCCGACGTGCTCAAAACCCTCACAGAACCCATCTGGTACTTCGACCGAAAAGGCGAAACCAGCAAGGGACAAGAAGAGTACATCCGAGCCAGCGTCGTCTACCTAGAACGCGGCGACGACAACCCGCGCGTCTTCGTCAAATGGGACCCGTACTACGTGCGATCCCTGACGCGATTCTCGGACGCCGGCATCATCCCGCCGCTCAGCGACCGGCAGAACGAGGCGTTGAATGTGCTGGAGGCGACGTGCAACCGAGTGGCGCTGCATATGGTTCTGGATATTGGAGATATTCAGTTTGTTGCGAATACGCATGTTTTGCATGCACGGACGGCGTACAAGGATCATGCGCCGCCGGCGCCTAGACGGCATTTGATGCGGTTGTGGTTGGCGACGCCGGAAGGGGAGGGGGGATGGAGAGTGCCGTTTTGGGATAGCTTTGAGAAGAAGAGAGGCGGGATTCAGGTGGACGATCAGGCACCGGTGGCGGCGTTGGATGCGGAGTAATGTTTGGTTAATTTGCAGTGTTTGGCTGGTTTGACTGGTTTGGATTGTTTGATTTTACGGTTTAATTACGGTTTGTGTATTACACTGTATGTAAGTAATTAATGAATGTATCGGAAAGATGCGTAATTACGGAACTAACCGGTAGCTGAGCTTGGAGCTAAGCTCTGTCTGTAATAAATTACTCCTCCTGGAATTCTGCAGAGCTCATCGGATGAACGGGATTCTTTTTTTCTTTTTATTTTTTTCTTTTTTTATGCTACTTAGAAATGCTTTAAACTGGAAATAAAAAAGGCCTAAATGTAAGCTGTAACATTAACCAATTCTACGGGGGCAACCAACCCGCTTAGTTATCTCGGCTTTCTTCTTCTTCTCCTCCATCTTCACCAGGAATCCTCCTCCAACTCTCCTGCAACTCTCCGGCAAGAAGAATGACTCGAGCTTTTTTGTCCATGGCTTAGCTCTTTATATCTAAATCTGTATATATATATCTATATATACACACACATACACATACACACATATATCCGTATACTTCTATATATATATTCATGCCGGCTCTCCCTCTCCTGCATCATGCCACCCCGCGCCTCTCTGACCAACGCTTTTTCCGTTTCAGATGCCAACAATGAGGTTGTGTGTCCCCTGAAGAATAATGATAATTCCAATTGTCGCAAGCGATGTCTGGGGGTGAGTATTTATGTAGTCGACCATAGTCCAGTCCATAGCCCCTACTCATCTTCTCCCAGGAAAAGCGCTATCGCTCCATGCAAGAGCACATCCGCCGCGCTCATCCTAACCACTACATCCCCAAGCTCCCCGCGACCGAGGAGAGCTTCCTGCTCATGGTCACCACGCCGCCCGATCAGCGCGCCAGTCTACTGTCGCCTCCCGATTCCAGGCGACGGGGTTAGTTCCACCTTTATCTACATATCTATCTATGTACGGAGTATCTCTATCTAACCGATAACAGATAAAGACGCCGATGCTAGCTCTAGCTCCCCTCCTGCCACTTGCCCCATGGACGAGTCGCATCCCGCCGCCGCCACGGCCGCCGTCGCATTAGCCCAGTTACATCATCATCGTTTGACCTCCGATTGGGATACTGACATGGTTGGTTTKTTTTTTTTTTTTTTTTTTTTTTTTTTTTGATTGCTGCTGGCCTGCGACGCGACGCTGACTTCTCAAGGAAACTCACTCCGACGATAATGACTTTGGTCGAGACCGCATGCAGACTTCCATCGAGCTTCCTCCGTTGCGCGACCATTTCAAGCAGGACTCGCTACCGCCGTTGTCTTCGCCTCGTTCGCGCGACATACTCCCTCCGATTCTGAGTCATTCTCCTCCCGGTCGTTCGTCTACTCTTCCTCCTATTCAGCGAAGCGACAGGGTCACCCGGCCCCGCAATTCTTCCATCGCGCAGACCACGCGCAGGTTGAAACATGACCATCGTGCCCGCTCCAGAGACTTTGCGCGGAGGCCTAGCCTGGATCGCAAGGCCATGTCCGCCGAGCCTCAGACCGCCGCATGGGCACAGGGAAAGCGATGGGAGGACTTGATTGAAGCTGCTACTTCAGCTACCGAGGCTGATGATGACCGCTACTCGGAGGTACGTAAGGTTTGCTAGAAATTATCAGGCTTCTCGGCTGACTTCACACTTCAAATCTAGACTGGACGTTCGCCGACTCTGCCGTCGCTTCTCTCAAACATCACTTCTGCACCGTCGACCGCGCAGAATCGCTTTTCTCTGCCGCCTGCTTTTCCCTCGGCTTCAAGCTTGCCTTTCCCTTCTTCGCACCATCGACCGTTCCACCACCATTCTTATACCGCATCCCCCCTGCACAAGTCCCTAACCCCGCCTCCGTATGAAAGCCGTCGCGGTCGCGACAGTGATTTAGAGCCGCTGCCGTCCATCGAGTCATCGCTGGAGTCGGCATCGAGTACTTCGGTCAAGAACTTCCCTCTGTCGTCCTCCGCCCTCAACCCGCCGGATTCCAGCCCCACGTCGAACCCATTCGGTTCCTCTTCTTCGCTGTCCCAGCGACACGATCACCGCTACTCGAGTTTCATGCCGTCCATACTACGCAATAATGATGTTCAGATCTACTGTGCAAACTGCAGACGACCGTGGCCCCTGAACGAATGCTACGCTTGTACGGAATGCATTTGCGGCGTTTGTCGCGAATGCGTGGGTTTATTCATCGGCAGCCCGCCAAGCTCCTTCGTTGCCGTGAACTCGAGTCCGGCCAACGGGATCCCCGCCAAGGGAAACGGCGGCCCGCTCGGTCCGACAAGCTACCCGGGTCAACGTGGATGTCCGCGTTGTCACGCTGTCGGCGGTCAGTGGAAGACATTCCAACTGGAGGTCAAAGTTCATTGAACTGGACTCACATTTCTCTCACTCTCTTCTCTTCATCCTCCCCCTCCCTCTCCCCTTACCTCTATTTACATTCTTCTTTTTCTTCTTGCATAATGCCTGGTCTGGGTGGTTAACGTCTTAACTTCTTCTTCTTTCTCGATCTAACGCTTGTTTATGAGTAATGTCGCGGACTACCCCTGATTGATGCTTGCTGGACAACTTCAACATGTTTTTTCTTTTCTGAATGAGGTTTACGCTTGAACAAACACCTTACGCTTAAACACGGAATACGGGAACGAACAAACAACGAACGAACGAACGAACGAACGAACGCACCGGAATGGTTACGGAGTACTTGCACGCACTTACTTGCCTACATACTTACACTCTTACACTTAGATACCAGTTGGCGTACATGGAACATGTACAGCGTTGTACGTCTTTTGTTTTATCTTGTCTCGTCGTGATTATGAGTTGTGACTGACAGTCTTGGGCAGTCTGTCTGTCTATTGGCGTTGGCATTGGCATTGGCCTTAGCTACTGGAGATTGCCCGCTGACTTCAACTGCCACCACCGACTCTGTCAAAAGAAAGAAAGAAAGAAAGAAAGAAGAAAAAGCTGGTCTTTTATTCTTTGGATACTACTATATTACAACACATATTATTTATTTTCTTTCTGAGTGTTATACTTTTCTTGTTGCATGGGCCTTTTAGATTGATCTGGTATGCTACGATGATACCTATATAGCAATGGATTGTACGCTCCATCAATACACTGGATCCTCGAGAGGACGTTGGCGTCGGCCTTTGAATTGTATGTATAGTTGATAGTAGTGGCAGAGATGGCGCATGAAGACGATTGCATGTGGACTCTAACCTCCCGGATCGTTTCGTACTGTCTCGTTCGGTCCCAGAGGTCTTTCTCGGAAGCTTTTGTGGGTTTCCTCGGGCGTACCATAATGGGTATTCCGTGTAAACTCTGAGTTGTGATTTAAAAAAGCTGATCTAGTCCGTACAATAACGTCGGCATCATGGTGTAGTTGGAGTATTTAGGGCTAATGATGATCCTCAACGGTTGTTGCCGGCGCAACTGCGTTTCTTGGCATTGCGCTTGTCGCGTGGAATTGGACCTGGGAGCCTGACAGCCTGGGACTGGGACTGTCATACTCGGACTCCCAATTGCCGTCCGCCACACTCCCGTGGAACGACTCCCGAGTCCATGGGCCATGCTGATGGGACTCATGGGAGACAGAGGATGGAAGTCTTATGAACTATTGAATGTCCCAATATTTAAGAACCAAGCCAGCTAACTCCGTGCACAGACCCAACAATATCAATAGGTAAGTGAGTGAGCAAATAGGAAATAAATAAAGGGTGCCAAAAACACAATATGTTTGGGCACGGAATTCAATCGAGGTAAGAGGAATGAGACTGAAAAACCCAAGCCCCTGATATTGATGCCCAGGACCATTGATACCATCCCAAAAAGCCTATTCCGCGTCAATTCGACTAAACGCCCAAGTTGCGCATTCGTTCCACATTATCTTGAGTTTCTAACTCTTGAAGGTCAAAGGGAGGCACTTCAGCAGCTATAGCGTCAAAGCTCCTTGTGTCTCCGATGGCATTGGCCACCATCCATCTAGAAATGTATCGCATCGTTTCCTCCTGCCGCTCAGCACTGTCCTCAAGGGTGAACGGAATCGGGTCACTGTATCGCAGGACGACTTTGGGACCATTCATGTAAGCCTCGATGACATGAAACACTTCATGACTTATGGAAATCAAAAGAACCTGTCATCCCAACGTTAGCGTATCTCTGAATAGTAATAAATGCTATATTGACGCAGCTGTATGTCCATACCGGGTTGATACCATGTCTGGAGGCTGTCACGGTCATTCCTTTCCAAAACATTATTCGAAGGATAGTCAACAGTTCACTCCGTAAAATGCGATCACCCTTCCGGCATTTATTCTCAACTGCGGCAATTACATGTGGCACGCCTTCCTTACCACACATCATAGGCGCCATCCATTCATACTTGTTTGGGTCCCTGGATTTCGCATATTCCACTGGTACAGGCGCACTATGCTTGGTTCTAGACAGGTAGGTATGTTAAGAGACAATGTGTGAATCTATAAACTAGATGTACCCACCTTTCATCGTACCAGCTTCCATAAAGGTATAATGGCAAATCTGATTTATGGTCCTTTGCACCTGCAAGATACTCCCGCAACTTGAAAGACAGCACGTTAATGAAATCACCCGGGTTGTCTGGGTCACAGAACGAGTCTCGGGTCAGCCTGGCGCTTTCCTCAAACCTGAAAGCCTTGAGGTCGTCAAGGGGCATTTGCTGGAAAAAAATCGGCTTGTTGTTATTCGTCGGCCCGCCTTCATTCCAGGTCAAGACTTCGAAGCTTTGAGTTTGTTCAAGATCCTTGGCAGTGAAAAAGGACGAGGGTGCGTCGTAGATACTGTCAAAGATGTCTGATATCCGGTCACATCTCCAAATAACTCGGACGATGATCTCTGCAGCTTCTATGGTAAGCTTGCCCTTTTTGATGCAGTCCTCTGCCTGCTCCCGGATCGTTTGGTACCGTCTTGTACGCGCCCAGAGCTCTTGCTCGGAGACTGGTTCGGATTTCTGTGAACGTCTCATGTTGAACCTCGTTAAACAATACACCGAACGAGCCTTTTGACGATCTCGCTTCGCTCGGAGGGATAGAAGGGAGAAATACTCAAGGATAGAGAAAAGGAAGCTTTAACTTGTAAGCCGCCGCTCTGCTGGGACATAGGCCAGTATCATCCGCTTAAGCGGGGAAGAGTAGAGAGCAGCATATATTCATTAAATATCCATTAAATATCCGTCAAATTTCCAATATCCATGTTCAATAATCGCATACAAAAAAAGTCCATGTCCGTCCATGTCCATGTCCATGTCCATCCATGTCCATATCCACTCGCTCAATGTCGACTACGGCGGACGTGGAAGACCGGGAGCGAAATTCACGGAAATCGGAGCTTACCAGAAAGGGAAAAAGCGCGGATGGTGGAACAGAGACAACGGCAGAATTCCCCTGCCGTTGGCGGTAAGGCTGATACACAAATGATATTTATGCACTAAGGATTTCATAAAACACGCTAAAGTACACTAAAGGACGCTAAATTGTGACGATAAGATGCCGGTCAGGGGGATAAGATTGTCCCGTTTTCACCGAGCGGGCACGTCAATTCTTCCGTTCTTCACGTCGGGGTCGGGTGTTTGTGTTCAAATATTGGCCGCCGCTTGCCCGATGCTTCAATAATATAAAATGTTTCCAGCGTCTGGGTTTCTCCGAAGCATCAAAAAAGGCGATGTTGTCGTCCATAACAGGTAAGTTAAGTACTGTACTCCGTACTAAGAACAATTAGGGCTACCTACAACCACCGGTGACCGGCATTGATTATTTTGAATAAACGGTTGATGCGGTAGGTATGATATCAACAACATTGAACTTTTGTTGCTTCATGGTTCATGCATAAATCAACAGGGTATATATGTGCAAAGTGCAGACAAAGAACGAAGCCCAGGACCGGGTTAATAGTACAAACGAAGAAAAGCAAAGCAAAGCACCAACATAGACAAATGGCCATCCCAACCATCCCAACCATCCCAACCAATCCATCCCAATCCAACCCAACAATGTCACCAAAACATGAGGAACCGGCAAGCAACAAATTAACAAGAAAGAAGAAAACTGACTACCGCCCAAAATCCGTCCATACAGTACTCAGCCACCCAGTGGGTATCCCGACCTCCGAGGCACCACCCATCGACGGCCACTGGTCACAATCACAGCCATCCAAGAACCCCATCAAATCGTCCCCGCCAAGACATACGTTGTTCAGCAAATGATGGCCGTGGCTGTGACTGTTGTCACTCGAGTCGGTCGTGGCCGGAGGGGACGTGACACCGTAATTGCCGGGTGCAGGTAGTGGCAACATGGGTAGGTGCTGAGAGGCGTTGATGGGTGGGAGAGACTGTGTGTACGAGGGGGGAGGGGGTGGCGGAGGGTGTTGTCGCGACGTGAGCCACGAGTTGAGCGGTTGCAGGCGGGTGCCAGACGGTGGGAGGTAGTGAGGGGGCGGTGGTTGACTGGCTGGAGGCGAGCCGTATGAGGAAGTCGAAGAGGTGAGAGCAGTTCGGAGCTTGGGAGAAGGGAGGTTGTTGTTGTTGCCGAAGTAAGGATTGTCTGGATGATGATGATGCAATGGAGGAAGGGGATATGATGGTGACTGTAAGGACCGGCCGGGGGGCAGTGGTAGACTCGGCCGGCGCTCGCCGTCCGAGCCCGGACCCGGACCCGGACCCGGTAGCGGTAGGCCGGAGGAGCCGTTTACTGAAATCCAGGATTCCCGCCGACCTTCGAGCATTAAAGAGGGACGATGGGGTGGAGGCTCCCTGCCCTCTGCGGGCTCACATTTAATGATGCCGCTGCCGGCATCGCTGCCGTTGGCGACATGATCAGGGTGACTCTCTGGAGCCGCGATATTCTCTTCATCGCCACTGTTTTCCGAGAGCTGATCGGCCATGTTGCCAAACGCTAGGAAAAGCTTATCCAGCTGTCTGCAGTCATCGGAGCAACCGACCGTATCGTCATCACGCATCGGTCGAACGCAGTTGGTGTGCAAGTCCCCTAGATCCCACTGTTTTATTTCTGGCTTACGCATACCACATCGCACCCATTCCTTCCTGCACTTGGAATAGTAACTATGAAGTCGATTGAGCGTGCGGAACCACCCCACTGCCATCTCCAGACGATGTCGCAAATCGCGGACGATGTTAAGAGCCTTCCGGGTTTGCGCCTGGTCTTGGTTGGTTTCCCCCGGAGCGGGCCTCGAACCTCGAAGGTAACCATCCTGGTCCATATGAGGGAAGTGGATCGCATACAGACCAACCAAGGCGGCATTGTAAATGGCGAAACCAATCAATGAATTCTCAACCAACACGCCACGTTCCTGACACGTCACTGCAAGGTCGGTCATCTGTCGGGCAGCCTTGAACAGCTCCTTGGCGCTTTCCTGCCAGAAGCCTTCCGGAGCGTTGACTCTGTCAGACGAAAAGATGGGGTCATCCAAGGGACCGATTGGTTCGCTACATCGCAGGGGAAGGAAAGGAAGGTAGGCACGGTGCAGGGCCATGACTGACAAAAAGTAGACGGAATGCATGACCGTGTAGGGGGCCAGTGCATGCTTGTACGTGATATGAGTGTCGGTGTTTCTGATAGAATATTGCAGGTTGCGGGAGAGAAGATCCTGAAAATCCGCCAGCATGGACCGTAGCCTGGTAAATTGCGAGTCGGGGTGCCAAGGTGGACACTGCTCGGTTCTGTTGGAGAGATAAAATGTGAATATACAGCGGCGGTATTGACGATATAACCACTCACCTCCGTCCCCCAGCACACGCCCACTTCACAATACTTCCCCAGATGCGAATGACACGAATGACCCGACCCAAAACTGGCTCTTCAGGCCCAATCTCCCATCGTTCAATGTCCTCATCGCCTGAGTCCTTGCGCCGAGAGACGGGAGACCATGACTTGGGATCTTGAGGTCCAGTGTGAGCCAGCTTATCATCGCCCAGCCCTAAGCTATGGCGGATACTCGGGATTTGCATGCCTTGCGAGCAGCCGAAGCTCTGCGCGTGACGGCCGCCGGGTTCATTAAGACGCGATGTGCGTACTCGCTCACCAAAGGCAAAGGCATTATCGCTCGGCAGCTGAATGTTAAGATCATTAGCTTGGATCATGCGAGGGCGATATTTCCCAGCGCTGAGACAACGGTCGAGAACGAAACAGGCCCAGAAAGTGCGGCGCTTGGTTTCTTGAAAAATTACGTCGTCAGAAGTGTGTTCGCGACGTTCACTAGGTCTTGTCACACCAAAGTGGTCCATATCTGGCTTGGATACGAGCTGCTGTGAATCGCGGGAAAGATAGCCGTTCTCTAGCTCAAATGGGAGACCCATGGCCTGGGAGAGTCGAATGGCCAGTCCCACATAAACCCAAGCGCTCTTGGTACGACACATGCCCCACTCATGCAGGGCCAGCATCAAGAACGCTTGCACACGAGTTAGCTCGGGAGAAGCGAGGTTGGCAGCGTCGGCGCCGGCCAGCCGGCTGCGCAGTGCTTTCGCATAGAATTCGGAAGCGAGAAGAGGATTGGAAGCGGATCCCGCACTAGACGGGGAGTGGTAGGCGACCAACTGGGGATGAAATCGAGCTGTTAAGGCCAAAACACCGAGCAGCACCAGTGGAGAAGGATCGGACCTGGTAAAGGAAGGATCCTCCTGCGAGTTGCGACGGCCAGTCGACGAATCTGACGCAGAGATCTGGCGAATCTGATTGAGAAGGGTAGCGGGATGGAGAAAAGGAAGCAAAGTAGCGTAATGGAACTGGAAAAGCTCGAAGATCGTCTCCCAGGCCTTGACGGTCAGAATTGACGAGTCCAAGACGTCCACATTGGACTTGGTCGGATCTTTTGTAGCGGCTGACACGGTGATGGACTTGCGAGGGCGCTGTCTTTTGGGACCATCTGGTTCGACATGGCGATCATCGCCGTCGACGAGGGCGCCATAGTCCCGTTTTGTAGCACCACCGGCACCGCCGATGGTCGGGGTTGGGTAAACACATTCTCGGCCGGAGGACTCGCAGGCTCGACAGGTGGTGTCAATACCAGCGTTGACACACTTGATCTTGCTCCGACGGCATCGGGCACAGGCGATACTAGACCGCATGCTTAATGGGTCTGAAGAGGGTTTGAGAAGCCGGACGCAGACTTCCGTAGAAGAAGTCGGGATTCACAGAGAAACGGGTACAGTCCGCACGACGGTCCCTCTTTTAATGAGGATAAGGAACCGGAAAATGACAGCGAGATACAGGAGGCCTTTTACATATCAGTAACAGAAAGGCCGCTGAAACGGAAGCGGAAGCGGAAGGGCCTCGGAGATCGGTTAAGAAGAAAGCAAAGTAAGTAGCGAGGATGGATGCAGTACAGCGGCAGTAATAAGTAGCAGGACAGGACACAGGACAGGACACAGGACAGGACAGCACTCGGATGCGGAGGGAGTGAAAGAACGAATCTGGGGAAGAGAGAAAAAGGGAAAAGGAAGAAATTCGGGGAGCCGGAAACAGTTGACACTCGGGAGGTCACGGGGATGTACATACAGGCTTACCTACCATAGTACTGACTGTACTGTACGAGTGTACCATTTGCTAACAGGTCAATCCTTAGCAGTAAACCCCGTATACTCTGTAATAACTGACTAACTGTTGGTTCAGCGGGGGGAGAGAGCAATTGGGAGTCTGGGACAGTGCGGAGGAAGAATTACTATGACGGTTAAAGTGACAACTTAGCCGTCCATCCCTTCCCCTTCCGGTTAGTGCAACTCCAACCGAATGTGGAGAAGCTTCCGAGGCCGAGAAAAGCCATGAGATTGGGGGGCTTTTTTGATGGTTTTTTTGATGCACGGAGTACTGCCGTATACCTACCGTACAACTCGAGAATCTGAGTCGAAAACACCAAAATAAACATTCGGGATATGTTGTTTTTTATTGTGATATTCCTTAAATTCCATCAGTTTATGATAGCAGCGCGTAGAAGTCTGTGCCTGGCGGTTCTGACGGTTCCCGTTGTTTGAATTGAATGTACCGACCGGGTCGTACCGTAATTACGTCTTCGTAACGATACAGATTCCCCAGTGCGATCGGTTTACCCCGGAATTTCCTTGTGGGGTTTAGCCCCACATGGCTATGTATGGCACATGGGCTGTTCATGTGACACCCCTCTTCTATCTTAGAGGTAACTTTTCAAGGATTGCTGCACCCGACAGCATTCTCAGTTCGGAGTGGCGGTCGGCTTTGGGCATTGAGTCGACGATTCAACTGTCACAACCCGTACAAGTACTCGGCTTACTTGTGACAGTACGACAGCAATCAAATCAATGAAAATGTCAATGTCGACTGACTTAATATGGGCTGGCAACCCAACCCGTTATTTGACTGAGAACTCCGACGATTAACGGACCGAATCATCCTCCAGCAGCCTGCCGTGTTATGTGAAACGTCACAAGGTTCTTTTTTTCTTTCTAACCAACGAACGAAATTATCCGAGCACTGTCCCCAGCATGCTTGGCATTTGCTGCTTTGTGTTTATTTGTTTGATCCCACGCTGATTTGTTTGTCCTGGCCCTGACGGAGCACCGGAGTACTTACCGACATGCCCCGTGCCGATCGGGTATGGATATCGATGACGATAACCATGATTTTATCGTCGTAGTAGCACTGACGATGTTGTCGTTGTTGTTGTTCGCGTTCAGTCAATACATATTATTAGATCTGGGCTCCAAACTCTGACAAACCAAACTCCACGACTGGAGGCACTCAGGCAATAAAATATATTGAGCGATCCTTGTCTATTAATATTATTTGACTTTAATGTACCGGAATCCGGGATAATGCGATTCGACGTCGTCTCTCCGCACTTCTACATACATACTCCCGTCCGTCGGTATTGGCCCGATCTTATCCTCCTTGTCTGCTGAGACGGGACGGGATGACGGGTGCATGCTTTTATTGGTGGCTTTAGACGGAGTATGTACGGGTACTGTCACATTCTTTCAGATTACTGGTACTTGCTCTGTTTGGACGTTTCGCAGGGAACCAATCGGTACTCCGTATTGCATTCCATCATGAGTTCCTGGGGTTCTGTAGAAATCCTAGCGCACTCTTTTCTTCTTTCTACCATATACACCAACCGCCTGCTATGTACAGAGTACTCCTATGGTCAATACATATCAGTGTTACATCCACAAAATTAAAGGCAAATCTAAGCGAGCCATAGATCTCGCTGTTTCGCGGGGTATCAACTTCAATCTCAATGTCTGGTGGTTCAACTTACGACGGAACGAGCCACATATGCAAATGTCACCCAATTGACATACTTACATAGCGCTGAGACTCAAGTAAATACTTACATGTTGCTGAGTTGCACAAGCTCCATGTACATGTACTATCTGGTACATGTACACAACTTGTTACGCTGCGGTACAAGCTCTTCAAGGTCAGTTTGACGAATGCCGTCATCAACGTCAACAGTTATTCTAATTAACTCAAACAACGGGGGAGGAAATGTCCGAAGAATTGAAGGGGTCCTTGATCACGATCAACCATTGACTCTCGGATAGCATCAATAGGTACGGGAATACTCCGTAGTGACTCCGTTTTGTTTGCTACCATGCTTATACGGTATACTCGCCGCGGAATCATCCATGCACTCGTTCAATGTTCGTTCAGCACTGCTCGCATCGGCACCTCGTCCAATCGAAGATAGGGCAGGAGGACAATAATAATGTAGGTAGCGCTTAAACTGATGTATTGATCGGCTGAATTTTCGGTATCTCGGTCGATTTATATGTCATACTTGCATTCATCACGGTACTGGTATATGTTGATCTTCTGGACTGTGCATCCCGTCTATGCATCTGAATTGCGGAGGGTAATATAAATAAATATCTGGGGTAAATACGCTATACATACCTCGGCTGTTTCGCCTAACAGGGATTCACTCGTATTTCGATCTGCATTCCGTATGTACAGTGTTGAAGCGCACTTGATATTGTCTGCAATAACGTCGATTACCACAATTAAACTGTCCTTAATTAGCATCTGCACACTGGCTGATGATACCTGTTGGTCGGTGGAGGCTATCGACTAATTCTTCCACATGTGCATCCCGAATACATACCTCTGAAAGCAGAACCAGGGTACTGCCGGATATACGTAGCAAAATAGCACATTATTGACATCGCCGAAGGACATTAGAGCAATCCATGAACCTTCGCTCTATACGAAGCATGAATGACCTGTACGTGAATCTCATTCCTAGTCAACACAAGCAATGCAATTCCAACTGACACGGCTATGAACCAACCAAGCATCAAACACGACCCAACAAAGAGTTCATATCTATAGTGGAAGACGCCATTCCCCCACCCTCAGTACCCTTCATGAGCTGAACCATCATCGCACCAGACTGTCCACCAGGCCCACGACCATAAATCTGCTCTCCTAAAATCCGTAGCTCCATCGGCATGCGCGGATGGTCATAATGCTCGATAATATCATGTTTCTCGACCGCAGTCGCCAGCGAGCTCCACCCATCTCGCATACCGAGTCCCGCACATTCAGCAGCCTTCTCCGAATTCCACCAAGGCGGGAGAACACCGCGCGCTCTCTCCGCTAAGCGCAAGAAGCGACGGAAGCCCGCCAGCCCATTGGGCTGTCCGCCGTAGATGCTATCCTCATCACAATCCCCCTCGAGGTTGTAATTATCCTCCATGCGCAGACGGTAGCAATCGATGAGAAGCTTGTAGACGTCCTGCGGGGGTCGGTCGTGTAGCCAGGTCCTGCTTTCGAGTCGGTGGAAGGGCTTGTCGATGGCCACGGAGAGGTTCTTGGGGGGTCGGTTCGAGGAGGTTCCGCTCGGGCCGGCGCTTTGGCCTGTCGTCTCGCCTGCGATTCTGGCGCAGTCCTTCTTGCGGTTTTTCCAGTCGGCTTTCTGGCAGTCGCGGGCCAGTACCATTGCGTCTTGCATTTGGCACAGCGCTTCAAGTCGGACGTTGAGCCGGACTTATGGCAGACGTTGCAGGAATTTTCTGACATGATTGATCGGAATGAATCTAGAACGGGCTTGAGGGTCTAGATTGGTTTCTCCACTAATAGCAATAACAATAATGAGGACCAAGTTGGATATTCGCAGAGTAAAGTAGAGTAGAGAACTAGAGATCGTGTCGGGTGGAACGAGGCTGGGCTGGGGATAAAGGGAATTTCCGAGTTCCGCCTCCACCGCCATCGCCTCTTGCCAGTTGCCAGTTGGTTTCGTACTTTGCTCGTTTTCCTGGAAACACCAGGAGCCCAGGACCTGTCTCTTTTCTCTCGTCCATCGATGCGGCACGTCTTCTTCTTATGTACCAAAAGGCTGCTAGCGGAAGCTATGATCAACTTTTGGCCGTGCACACTGCACGAGTCATGTCTCGTCATACATACAGTGGACCTCGTGCAGTGTGCTCGCATCGGCCACCATCGATTGACAGGTGGCTTGGGACTCATCGAGCAGCTCTGCCTATGGGCTAATAGGAAGAAAGGACTGGGGATTTACGTGCTCGGTATACCGAGAGAGGCTCATTGAGCGGTGTCGAAGCCCATTGAAATAACCCATGTCTACGGAATACCCCTTTCACCTTGGGGAGGAAGAAAAGCCGAAATATCTTGCTTCCAGCGGAAGTTTATCAAAGACTATTAACGTATCCAAATTCCAGAGGGCTAATATGAATCAAACCACGCTTTATTATCATCACCGGTATCTGGGGGAACATCATGATCAATGAAGTTCATCTGCTCCTCAATCTCATTCAGCCGATGGAAAATCACCCAAACCAAGCACCCACTCACGAAAACCCCCCAAAGTCAACCCAACATACATCCACATAACACCCGGATCAAACACAGCCGGCAGGAGTGCCTCTCCAAGCGCGCTCCCAAACGCATTCGTCGGCAGGTAAAGAGCCCTGCACAGAAGACTTCAACTGAGGCGGCGATTTCGTATACGCGTACTCATAGCCCGCCGCCGCGGCAAAAATCTCTGCGATACCGATAACACTATAAGCGGGCGCCTGTATGGCAATGTGGATGTCGTTCCCATGCGCCTTCCCGCCCACCTGGGAGGCGGAACAGAGCGGCTTCCCGTAACAGGGCGGTTTGGTGTAGATAACGTGGTGAATGATAGCAGCGTACATCATAACAAGCGACATGACCCAAAACCCGACCGTGATGCGACTAGTCGGATTGAACCGGATGCCCAATTTCGAAAGAGACGGGTACAGGATGCCGTCGACGATGGGGACGAACACGACGATAGCGGCCGGGTCGAAGTTCTGCATTACGTCGTTGGGAATGCCGTGACTGGCCACCTGGAGTCCCTGACTGACGAAGTTGTTGCTGGAGCTGTTCCTTTATCATAGTCTCTTTCTCTTCATGGGCAAGCGTCGCAGTGATGACAATCAATAATTGACACTCTACTCCGTACTAGGGTTAGTTTAGGGCTAACTGTTAGGGCTAACCAGCTTTCCGCTGGTTGTGCCCTATTTCGATGGTTTCGATGCCAGGGCATCCAGCTCGACGCAGTATGTAGTAAGAACCAGAAATAGCTATGGAGAATTCTAACCTAGATTACAGATGCACAATGAACGTAGAAGCTAGATACAAGAAAGGAAGTCGTAGAATAATAAAGCCAGGGTATCAATCAATAATAGTAGTACAATGATGCGAATGAAAAATTGAAACATGCAAATTGCCGAAACGAGGCGAGTTGACTGGTTCATATCAGTAGTATCAAGCGAAACGATGAATGTCCCAAACTCATGCTTGGGGAGCTGCTTTGCGCGGATAAAACCTGTGTTGAAACCGGCGTTAGTTGACCACTCATTTGTTTCTTCTAAAATGTTGCTCATAACGTACCAAGCAGCAACAGCAATGATAAAGTACATCGTCATTAATAAAACGCCCTCGAGCCAGTGAGACTTTCCGTCTTGGATAAGGTAGTTGACCTGTTAACACTGTCAGTTATCGGCCTAGGCTTGCCTTGAAGGATAGCCAGCATACCAGAAGCACGGAGACAAAAAGCAGTATAACTTGAAAGCCGTCAAAGTATAGAGTCTGCGAAGTTCAAAAACATCAGCTCGCCGAATCAAGCCATAAATCTACTAAGGATGCAGTGGATGCAGAGGTGTGTCATGCGCGTACCATATCGTCCTTGCCTATACCAACCGATTAGATTTTATACATCGTGTGAAGGTTACTTGGGTAGTGAAAACTCACCTATTATCCATCCAATTACAACAATGAGCGGAAGAACCAGTAGCGCAATCTGCATGCTAGATCCGACAGCCACCCCAATGGCTAGGTCCATCTTATCTTTGCATGCAACAGTGACGGCAGTTGCGTGCTCAGCAGCGTTTCCAACAATAGGAAGAAGGATTAGCCCGACAAAGGTTTCCGAGATACCAGAGAGCGCATCGATAGAGTCAACCTGGAGATGCATGGGTTAACAATGAGACGTCACAGGGCGTAATTCCTAAATCAAGACATACCATGAATTCAGAGCAGAGAGCCACGAAAACAGTCGAGATAACCAAAGTGGTCACGGCCACTACAACGCTGAGCTGGGGTTGCTCTTCTTCTTCTTCTTCTTCGTGCAATGGCATCTGCTGCGCGCTGTGCCCCGCCACGGTGGCCGACATTTTGCCGATTTGGGCGATTCCTCGACTGGCATCACCTACGGCCACCTCCTTGTGTCTTCTTTCAACTTTCGGACTTGCTTTGTTATATACCTCGTTGTGCGTTTTGAGTTGGAAGAATAGGTAGCACCCGTATACGATTAGCAAGAGAACGCTAGTACCTGTAGCGATAACGTTAGAACAAGCCAGCGAAATGCACGAAAGATTCTCACATACCTCGAGATAAGGGAGCAACGCCGTTGGTTCCAGCTATATTTCGTTAGTTTACCGTTCTCTGTCACGAGATATTCAAATGAATGAGACATACCGCCGGACCAAGAATGAAACGCGGTGGGAATAATCAGGCTGCCCACGGCCAATGCCAAAAGGCTTGTTGCGGTTTGAGCGACAACGGTGTTGAAGTGTTGTTCCAACCGGTCGAGACCCCCGAAGAAGAAACACATCCCCAGCACCAGGAGAAGGTTTGACAACATACTCCCGATTAGCGAGGTCTGTACGATGATAATCTCATCTTTGACCAACGCAATAATGGCGACGATCAACTCGACGGCGTTACTGAACTGGTTAGCACGTATATCCCCTGTATTCAATAAACCACTATACGTACCCAAAGCTTGCATTCAACAAACCACCAATCGTTTCACCCGTGCTTCACACGAAACAGTCAGCAAGCTTGCTAAATCGCAATGGCTAGCGTTATCCTTACCGTAGAGCAATCTCTTCCGTCGCAAAACTCAACATTGCGGCAAGCGGACTATGATCAAGGTCAGTCTCTTTGCTTTGCTTTACGTCTTCAGAAGCAGGAAATCATACATGATGGCAACGAAATTGACAACAAAAACCGCTACCGGGTTAACATTAACGTAATTTAGTGCAACTGGCAATAGTCAGCACTGAACAGCTCATCTCAGCAAAACAGATACCTTGAATAACTTACTCCCAACAGGAACAGCGAGCAGAAGGATGTTTATCCATGAATTAAACAGAGTCGCCTTAAGCTGACTCATTGGAGTAAACTTTTGTTTCCCGATTGATGATGCAGAATCATCAGGGACCGTTGCGTCTGGGGCCTGTCTTCCGAAATATCCCAGCAAATTGTTCCGCTTCCTTGGTCTACCCAAGCCGAACTCGTCCACATTGTTGCCGTTTGCCGATACATTAATGGGATCAGTACTTTGTGCACTCGATTCGGGTCTCGGATCCCGATTTACCGGCGACCCTTGAAGCGAAAATGGGGAATGGTCTGCATGCCCTGACGCAGTCGGGCTGCGAGGCGTAGCAGGAGCAATGGGAGCTAGCCCGCTTTCGAGACGTATCGAGTTCGTTCGCCGCGGCTGTCGTCTGAACCATTTAAAGGGGTTTTTGAAAGTTGGCGCGCCGTCACGATCATGCCACGCCGTATAACTAGCTTCTCGCCGAAGGTGATCTGTGAAGAGCATTAGGGCTAGGAAACAGTCATGACACGGCTGACCTTGGCATCATAAACAATGAATATCAAGACTTACGCATGGTTGTTGATTGATAAGAAGAAAATTAACTTTCAGTTTGCGCGTTTGGGAGTATCTCGTCGGTCTGAATACCAGGGTAAAGAGCTTCTCTTAAATACAAAACACTCTAGTAACCCTAAGCATAGCAGTGGCGTGCAACGTATCAAAGACCCCTCAGCTCATGAGTTTGAGGTGGACTGGTAGACGCAGACACACGTAGCAAGCGGGAATTTGAATATCCTCCGTCAATCGGATTCAATATTAAGTCTTCAACGTGGCGTGGCTTGGACTTGTTCGGCAATATGCAGCAACTAATTAGGATAAAAATCAATACAAAGCATCAACCCAGATGCTGACAATTCATCGGCACAGCGTAGAAAAGCACTGGCAGCCTAGGAATCAGCCGATAGCAAAGCCTTGAAGGAGAGTCGGGACTCGGGAGAGACAGTTAGAAAGGACTGGACTGGACGGATTCGCCGCAAAGGAGAGACAGTTTGACAACGGCAAAATGCCCAAAGAATGAAAGAGGAAGAGAGTGTTAGAGTGAAGTGAAAGTCCATGGTCCCTGGATGCAGCCATCACGGAGTAAAACAGTGCCGTAGTGCGCAGTAAGGAGTCGGACGATCTACAACACAGCCACGCTCAGTCTGTTGAGTTTAATCACTTTAAGTCGAAAAAAAACTTTTCAAAGTTCATTAAAGTCAGGAGCGATGTGGAGTTCCTAATAGCAGTTTATGCAGTATCAAAGCCAATGAGCAGGTCAAAAATGCTGGGAACGTTGACCACTTTTCCTTGAGATCGAAGATTTTCGCTCCCTGAATCTATATCACGTGTTGGTCTGATTATATAAGGAAAGGATCCACTAGCTAATGCGCCTCATTGTGGCTTATGTGTGTATTTAAGCCACACCTGCCAAGCCACACCTCACCAGCCACAGCTTCGCCTTATCCAAGGTTTTCTTCAACATCACTCCATCATCACAACACTTGATTTACTCCGACTCGGCGCAATCACGATCTCAGCTTTACGAATCGGTCATACCTTTACGAGTAATCTATTCTGTTGATTGATTCTTTTATCTCCAACATGAGTCATGTCCAATTGTCACCTTAATAATGAAGGGATTTCTGAAGTTGAACGGGAATTACGGGATCGTACTTCTCCGGTTCGGAGAGAGTCTTCTTCATTTGACAGAGATGTCTACTTTAAACGCAATGTTGGATTATAGAGGATAATCACTGACAAGGAATAGTGCGGCATTGTCGACCATGCTACCCAGAAAATTGCGCGTCACAGCAGTTTTGAAATGGCGCTCAACGACGACAGACCCGCGCTCCCATTCTATACATAGAGCGAAGCACGAGTTTACCGCCTGACGCCGCTGCATCCGAAGCCGGGACTGAGTCAAAACAGACTATACACGAGATGTCTACGTGGCAACAGACCTCGTGAAACCGTTCAACGAAGACTTGGACGAAATATCCTCGCACAACAAGTGCAGAGAATTTCACTCCCTCATTCTTTCTAATTGTCGTCAACTACTCGTCAGGATGAAGCGATTCTACCATAACATTCCTTACTCTGGTCACGATTGTCAGACTGTTCATTTCCCGCTTCGCGATGGATCTACTAGTCAAGCTCGGAGAGCTGGTCAGGTCTGACTAGTATCCATTATCGGCCATAGCATGCTAACATTCGTAACCATCGGGCTGGGCGAGATAATGAATATTTGGCGGTAGTGATTAGGGTCAGATGATATCGAGGGAGAAGGTAGATAAGACGAATATCAATTTGCATCCTGGCGAGTGCGGCACTGACGACGAACAGGGGGACGGCATCCTCCGCACTGAGGTCTGAGGAAATGTCCTGTCGTTAAGCTGCAGTATCCTGGCGCCGTGGCCTGTGTTCACAGAAGTTTACTGATTTTCGAACCCAGGCGACTCAGACCGTAACTATTCTACAGTTTTTCTTCCCCCTGTTCCTGTGCGAGACCCTAACTACATTTTTGGCCGGTCATGATTTCAAATATGATGGCCCTAGATTGCCCGACGTCGGACATGATTGGAAACCTAAGGTCGTCAGAGCCGTTCGGAGTGCCACCAAGAGGCATCATTGCTCATTCTCCAAAACCACTGAATTTCGTACGGCTTAACGGGATTCTACTTGACTTCGTCGACCTCCCGGTCCAACTCTGCAGCGAGGTCTTTAGCGGACATAATCTCTCCAGTCCAACATCTCTCAAAGATATGACCTAGCCATGCGCCGGTTGTTGACGGAAGACTGTCTCGCCGAGGCCAAGTACAGTAGAACCCCGCCTATTGCAACGATTTCTGACAAGGAATTCGTTTGCAGGTTACGGGGTTTTGCAATAAGTGAAACGCGAATATAGGGGAGGTGCAGTATTATGGGCAACCAATTCTGACAAGCATTTCCTTTGCAGCATCTGGGGGTTTTCAGTAAACGGGGTTGCAGTAATCGTGGGTTTACTGTATACAGTATTCCTGACTCCCCCTGTTCCTGCGCGAGATCAAACCTACAATTTCTGCCAGTCGCAATCTCAAACATGGCGGCGCCAAACTGCCCGATGTCGGTCATGGTTGAGAACCCGAGGTCATCGGAGCCGCTTAGGTCCCAATCAAGGGGCATCATCGCTGATTCTCCAAAATCATTGAACTTAACCCATAGGTCATCGGTCAGTAATAAGTTGTCTAAGCGGACATCGGCAATAATGACGCGACGTTCGTGGATGTACAGCATGGTGCGTGCCATTAAGGCCAACCAAGATAGCTTTGTTGATTTATCCGGTCGACTTTCAGCCAGGTAATGCCGAAAATCGCCATTCCTCATAACGATGAACCGGTTCAAAGATGCTGGATGAAGCCATGAAGGCTCTCCACCCGTTCCTAGACGGCGGGTCGGAACTATTATGTCCCTTCCGGATATTCTCCTTATCCGGTGAACTGGCTCGCGGAGAAAAAAGCCACCGGTCCACCGATCGTTCTTACTCCACCTTTCTTTACGAGCTTACGATACGAAACGATCGGTGCTGAGTCCTGACTGCGACATGGTGCACCGTGCAACCGACATTCAATAACAGTAGTACATTTCCATCTTCATCGCCAAAGAAGCATCGGAGTGCTTGTATTCATGGTATTTAGGTCAATATTTCGAAATGCTCCACCTCCAATTCAGCTTGCCAATCGCCTCTTGATTCCGTCGCCTTGTACATGGGACTACTTTGCCCAGACGCATGGTGAAAGACAGAAACAATCTTCAAATCCGCACTGAATGCCAAAGCCACCCCGTTGCTCTTGTCGTTCTCTTTCTCGCCAAACACGAGTTTATCACTGACAAGCCGGTAGCTTGGAGGTTCAGGTTTGGGGGCCGGGCTTTGGTCATTCTCATCATCGTCGTCATCATCGTCATCATCGGAGCTGAGGTCAACAGGGACACCGGTTCGGAAAGCATCAAACGTAGGACGCAGCTGGAACAAAAACGGGGGCCCTCGGTCACTGTTATCCATGGACGGAAGGAAATAGCCAAATACAGCCGTTTCGTCCGTGCTTGCTGGGTGTTTCGGTTTTCCGGAGACGAGAAGAATCAGTGGGGTGGGTGATGCTGTGATACGCTCTGCCAGGGCAGAGGCGGTGACTATGTTTTTGGAGTCTTGGAGCTGAAATCCCTCATTAATACCCACTCCATCTTGGTCAAGGGATGAGAGTTGAGCCAAGATAGGCAGTGTGGTGATGGATCCTTGGAGTGATTCTGGGAGATGCTGTCGTGTGTTGCTCTCCTCGGCCGGCGTTTTGTAGAAAGATGAGAGGATACGATTGAGACCGACGAAAAAATCGGGCTTATTTTGTGAGAAGTCTGGTTAGCTCATCTGAAATTGGATGTCGGGACCGGAGATTACTGCCCTGGCACGTACCATTACCCTGGAAGGTTCATAAAACACGTCCCAGGTGATTCCAAGCGTGGGATCACGTCCACCATTAAACTCAGTTACAATGGCATCAACCACAACATCCAAATCTTGCAACTGCTCAATCCGGAGAAAAGGTCTACCGAAATACCCAAACACAATCAGCTTGACAAATATCCTGAACTCATTCTGCGGGATACTGAGATTGTGTAAATGGTGATATGGTCCCTCCCCATGATACTCGCGCGCTAGAGGAAGGAAGCTGTTGGGCTTGACTGGCGCTCTTCCCAAGTACTCTTCTTGAACCGAATAGAGAGCATGGACAAGATCGTGGAACATCTCATCCCCATCTTCATCATAGTTGGTCTGCGCAAACTCGCGAATGTTAAGCTGGTCGCGAGGATAGTCAAAGGCCCTGCGCTCCGCATCGCTTCTGGCCTTCTCGAAGTTATATGGTAGGGCACTGCCATCACGAGTTGTAGCCAGGGACTGGAAGATGGCCCTCCATGTATCCGCCGGTGCTCTGCTTCGGCAGTATGAGTCCGAGGAGTAGGCCTTGTTGGAACGGCCATGTTCAGTCCAGCACACCGCTCGAACCAGGCCGTCAAATGTCAGGTACTCAGGAGTCGGAGACCAGTAGAAGGGGGCTTGTGAAAGGTAGAGAAGACTGCGATAGAGGATGGGTCCTGCGGCGGCCAGCGATGGCGGAAGAAAGCCCGCGGAATGGAGGAAGGATACAAAGGCTGACTGATCGAGTCGCTTGGTACCATCCTGGGTGGTGGCGAGAGAGTCGAACGTCTTCGAGAGCTGTTCTTTTTCTTCGTCGGAGAAGGCGAACCTTAGGAGGTTCTCTGTCAGGGTTTTGAGGACACCTTGAGGCGTCATGAGGCCTTGTTCAATCCATTCCGTGATCTTTTTGGTACTGTAGTCCATGATGCAAGTGCAGTGAAGCAGCACAATAGTAGCTCAAATGGAAAAAGAGAAAAAGGCAATATTTCGAAAGATCCTTGGGGTCGGCGACTGGCAAGGGGCTGTTTTCAAGTTTCGACTTGCTGAAGTTCCCAACGTCCGATGTGACTGACAGTACATGTAGACAATACCAAGGCCACCAACTTAAGGCCACCAACTTTGAAGATTGGCTTGCTGGACTTGTTGGTTGATGACGAGGTGACTCGCTGATCTGATTCTGACGGTTTCTTTGTCTCCTTTTAGTACCTAGTGCTTACTTCCCCTCTCAATTGACTGCTGTATGAGGCATTTTCTTGGTTACCTGAGAGGCTGAGAGTCTGAGAACTTACCTTGATTCTTGAGTGGGCTGTTAAGTTTAGCGGGCCCCGGGGCACGGAATAATTCCAGCTCCACGTTGAACTGGATACGTCTCCGCCTCCGGCCCGCCTGGCCGATAGGCTAACCGCCGAGCTGGCTTGATCTCATAGTTCGTACTCCGTACTACGTACAGTAACATACAAGCACGAATGCTGTTTAAAATGCCGTCTCCTGCAGCATAGTAGTGTACGCATCTTAGGTATACCGTATACTTATACAATGTACTAAACAGAATTGTTGAGCAATTGAACTATTCGGTACCTAATCGATAGTATTGTGCACGGCCTGTCATCGACGTTTGCATTTACCATACATACAGGGTGGTCATACGATACATGAATACGAAACAACCCATCTGGCAGAATTGTCTGGGCCCTTGGGGCTGGAGAAATAAAGTTTACGGTACGCTAAAGATATCACTACGGCCCGTGCCCCGCTTAGGCGGGTCTGGGGAAACGACCCACGGGTAATGCCACTATGTATCATTGATACAACGCTCGCTTATTATTTCACAGGAGCTAACCGTTATTGTATAAACAACGACTGCGATGTATGAGGCATTTTTCTCTTTATGTCAGAGAATGCTTCGAGCCTGGCTGAGCTGTGAGAACAGCGTGCGGGGGTCAATCCATGGCATGTCAGATTCGTGTCCTTTTGATACCTACATGGATGCCCGATACCGTATTGGAAAAGTGAAATATCGCAAAGAGGAGAATGATATCTGACGATGAAGAGGCATAGCGAAAAGACATAAATTGCTGAGATCCTGCCTTTGAGGAATCCTCTTCGGTATCCTCATCGACAAACCCAGCCCAATATTCTTCATTCAATTGTCTTCCTCTTGCAAAATACTCAAAATGAAGTTGTCAACCTTTTTCTCCGTCTTCCTCGCTACCCTTTCGGTGGGAGTGAGCGCTAGCCCAGTTGCTACAAACGAATTGCGCGAGACGAAACCAGAAGCAGCAGAAACAGTCGACCTTTCACTAGCGAAACGCGGCAAGGACGACACCGTCGAATTTAACGATCTTCAAGAAGCTGCCGGTTCCCACACGCTTGAGGTTGGCAAGTGGTACTCCTTCAGACTCGAATGGACTAAGGGTCCATCTCCTGGGTACAATGCCAAGAATGAAGATATGGCAGAAGTGCAAAAAGATTACGGCTTTGATCACACGGCCATTGCCCTCGTCCAAGTCAAGAAGAAAGGTAAAGGGAAGAATGTCAATGGCCAATACTACCACCTCGTTATAAACGAGCATGGTGACGCCGAAGCCGATAAGAAGAACTTTGAAAGAAAATACTATTATGTAAAAGCCAAGCCTGAAATCAAGTTTGATGGCGAAGCGATTTTGACCAAAAAGAATAACAAAGAGAAGAAATTTCGAGACGAAGGCAAGCAATTATTCACTTCCCCTCGGGACAGACTAACCACTAACGTATTGATTACAACAGCCAGTGATTACCCCAAAGGCAAGAAATGGGAGGCGAAGAAGACCGACTGCAAGACTTATGTCGATAAGCTTGAGAGTATTCTGTTCTCGAAATAAGTTGAATAGAGCAGAAACATGGACGTGTTGAAGGATTAATACAACAACCTCCAATGTTTTGAACCCAAGTTGGTGTTTGGCAAGGACTGCACTTTCAACATAGGGATATGCTCCCGTGCTTTGGTGACCTGAAGAGAAATAGTAGCCGTGCAGTTGTACATAACGATATGCTATGTATGCTTGTCCGTTGAATGTGTTCAATTGATTATGTTTCGTGTGGATTATATTTCTTGTATGACATGTCCCGTCAGCGTTGGAATGAAACCGTTGTGCAACTATTCGCGAAATTCCTTGAAGCCAGCCTTCCACCTTCATGTAGAAGCAGAAAGCCATGCCTTCTAATCCAGAATCACGTTGGCACCATTTAATCCCGTCCTTTTATACCGGACGGTGATGGAGTGAGACTCACCAGAAAAGCTATATATAGTAGAGCGACTCGAACGGCTCTCAGGTATATATATATTCCCTGATGGATGTCTCGAATCGCTCCTCTATATAACTTTCTTGGTGAATGCCTGACACAATCACCGACAGGTAACTAACTACCTGACTGGTAATAAAGGACGGGGATTTAGATGATGCAGGATAGTATCCTTCAGGGTTTCCGAAGCTCAGCCGAAATTGTGTCGCGGCTGCTCCAACCTCGCATGTCTTGAACTATTTATATCGTCCATAGCAATAAGGTCCCTTGGCAATTTGCGTCGGTCGCTTCGCTCCCTCCGCAAATAAATTTGGAGATTTCGTTGCACTGCAATGACCCGGGATTCTCGAAGCCCTTGAATCACGTTTAAACCGACCAGACTGCGACAGTCGGAGAAGCCAACTTGAGAATTGAGCGACAATGAAGCTGAACGGGGAGCAGTTAGGTAGCCGAACTAAACAAGCAGCAATCGAGGTGGTGCACACGAGGCGTAATTGCAAGGTACATACATTTTATCTCAGAATCTCAGCCGGCGGGTCGGAATTACTTATCTCCTTCTCTCGGATAATTAGCTTATCCGGCTCAGAAGAAAGCCGTCCCCACTTCTAACCATCACGACGACAACATCAACCACCTCTCCCGTGCACGCCACCACAGAACTATCGCTCCTTTCCGTCTGAGATTCTGAGATAAGCATAAGGGTCCATCGAAACGCTGGGAGAAACCTTGTGCCCACGGTTACAAGAGAGCTTTACTTTTTTTTTTAGCACTCTCTTACCACGCTGCAAAAACCTGTTTACACACTATGACCACTCCAAAACTCAACCGACCGGCAGACTGGCCCACCTGGTTTCAGGTTGCCCAGTCCACAGCCGGCGTTAACGAGATCTGGGATCTGATTAATCCGGACATCGCAGATTCCGAAGTATCCAAGCTTACTGCGCCAACTCCACCGGACGAGACAGTCGCCCTTAACGCTCAGGGCCAATTCACGGAATTCGGCAAGTTCCAGTACCAGAATCGCTTGGAATTGTACAAAGAGGAGCAACGTATTGTGGAGTCACGGAAAGCCGCAGTTGCCAGGTTCAACGATTGGTTGAACACAACTGTTGCTACTCACTTTATCACACTTTACCGTCCACAAGTGCGCATCCCGACCAATGAACCGACACCCAACGTCCCCGCCGCGAAGGTCCGTGGCCTTTTGAAGCTGTTCAAGGCCCGGCTGTCCCCGACAGAAGATGACCGTTGCTACGAGGTCACTCAGCGGTACAATAGTCTCCAGCGCAAACCTAGTTTCATGTCCATCGAAAGCTGGATCGACGCCTGGGTCCGAGTGGTAGAGGAACTCGACACCCTCAACATCTACCAACGGGTACAAGGTGACTTTCTTCGTGCGAATGCCGAAATTGACAGAGCGTATGCGGCAGCATGGAGAAGAGACGTCGAAAAAGGAGACTACAGCTTCCACGAGATCGCCAACGCCTTTCAATCGTATTACCGGACAATGTTCACCCAAGAGCGTGGACAGGAGGTACAGTCGTCTTTCTCTACTCCCACCCTGGGCGGTCAGACTGTCACGGTCCCGGTCCGGTTCGTCGGCTTGTATCCGGCCTCCGTCCTTATTGACACATGACACCTCGGCCTCCGGCTCGTTTGGCTCATGGATGTAGATGGATTAGCACGTGTTGCCTCGGCCCTCATCTCTCAACTGCAATCTTCACCCTCGATCATATGGATTTGTCACTATGAACTCCCGCTTGCTGCTAGTTACTGTCTGATGGCGCCAAAGATTTCCAGAGCATAAATAACCGCCTGTATTCTCCTGCTTTGTCTTCTTTTCTTTTTTCTTTCCTAAGTTTGACGTTCTGTATATTCCTGAATTCTGTCACTAATTCAAAGCACAAGGCAGTTATTTATCAGTGACTTACTACAACATTGAATAGTTGGCAATTGCTTCTCTCTAGACTTCTTGTCCAGACAACATCCGATGAAAAACATCATAATATTTGCCGTCCCCGTTGGTGTCATGGAGAGCAAAGCATACATCCCGCCACCAATTACCAGAGAATTCCTCCTCGCGCAGTACCTGCAACCAGAGACGAGCAATCTCCTCAGGCGGATTATAATAGGCACCGCACCCAAACGCACCCAGGACAAGAACCCGATGACCCATTCTAGCGGCAAGGCGCAACGTCTGCCTCATCTTACGTTTGGTGGTGTCACAATCCGCGTCGTTGGCGAATAGATACTTCCCGTTTGCGATCCTCCATGAATTGGGCTTTCGGACTGGTGCCATGCTCATGACGCTAACTTCGGGAAACGTAAAGGCAGGGTCATGGATGGGGTATAGAGAATGGCCGGAGGCCGTATCGCCGCGCAAGAGGTACACGAACGGGCTATAAATTCCTTCGTTGATAGCAAGGGGATAGCTCTGTGTATCGAGGCTCAGCCCGAGTGTGCTGCGGTAACAGAGCTCTTCTTCTTGAGCTAAGTCGCCGCAGAGCCACCCTCCGCCCGGATAGCGGTCGTCGGCAAAGTTAAGAACAAACGGGCGCTTGTTCCCGAGACGTTCGTCGCTGTGGTCTTGTCGAAACGATGACCACAGACTGGCTGCTTCATTGAGGGTTTCGGTATTGACGACTCGGATTTTGGCGGGCTTTGGGTAGGACGGACAATCCTTCGGGTCCAGTTTAGGGTTGTCAAAACTGTTGATCTTCTCGGCCAGAAATGCCCGGGTCATGCCCTTTTGTTTCAACAGTGGAGGAATGTGGTGAGTCGTTCGTAAGGCTATGGCTCGGAGTTCCTGGCTCTGAGGGGTGTCCAGAAATCCGCCTGGCATGATGTAACGTTTGGATGACATGATTCTTCCTCTGTTTTGCTTCTTGTTTTTCCTTTTCTTGACTTGTAGTGAGATGGTGTGAGATGGATTGGAACATTTCCTTATGATATAGTTCAGGCTTATATAGTAGTTGTGCAAGAAAGGACAGAGAGCTCGCCCAAAGAATCATCGCTTTCAGAGCATAAAGAACATACAGTTATTGAAAGACCTCTTTCTCTGTTTTTCATAACTAAAAAGGCTCTTGTGTGACTGCTAACAATGAACTGCTGCGACATCAGAACATTGAAGCCAGAACAAAGGCGCAGATAAACAAAGGCCTGTTCGATTTCATCGCCAGGGTTATCAAGTTACTATAAGGAGTAGTTAGGGCTAACTTAGGGTTTACGGTCAGATGTAGGGCTATGGTTAAATGCAGGGCTTAGGGCTCAATCACCCTTAGGGTTATGTTGTCACGTCTGGTCCGACTGCCGGACGCGATTTCTTTGAACTCCGCAACCCTGTTTCCTTGAATAACAACGACAATACGTATGTACCAACAAAGCCTCGAAAATAGACAAAGAGTATCTCGAATAATAAAATGCCATTGTCCGATATTTCAGACGGCTTCGGCAGTGTAATATAAATAACCAGTCAAGTCCCCAGACTCGTGCCCTGATCGATCTATCACGAAGCCCAAAAACAACGTCAACTTCAAGCTCTTACCAGCTAGATTCCAACATACGACAACTCCAAAAATGCCAACTAAACAGAGACAAAACTTCATAACCCCCCAAGACGAAAAATGGATCAACAGCCTCCTAAAAGGCGTCAACTCACTCAGCGACCTAAAACGAAAAACCCTAATCCGCCTAACAGAACAGGACATCGACGAGCTCATCATTGATAAGTTCCACGTCACACAGTCGGAATACGAAGGCTGGGCCTATGCCATGCGGGACCTCTGCGAGTCCTTCGACTTCGATCCGCAAGAACAACGACTCATCATCAAAGGCAGCATACCCAAGCCCCTGAACGTGACTGACCGATGGATCCGAGACTGCATCTTTGAAGCTGTGGAAGAGGTTAAGGGCAAAGAAGGGGTTGCGCGGTTGAAAGAGGATAAGTATGATTATCCACCCGTGCGGCTCGCGTATCAAGTTAACACCGGAGCGAGCGCGATTTGGCAGCTTGATGATCTCGCAAAGAAAATGATGCTGAGCGGGGAAGCTCAGCTTTTTATTGGTATTGTCTACGACATGCCCCGTCCGCAGTCGGTACAGGTGAGGAATGCGGAATGTCTGGGGTGGGAAATCGAGCCTTGGGATATGTCGCATTTGGAACTGCTTGATAATATGTCTGACATTATATTTAACTGGCATATTAGAAACAAGGTTTCGGTAACTGAGGGTGTCAGATTTAGCATTTACTTCTGGTCTGACCGGAGGACGGCTCAGGATATCCTCCTTGATCATCCGTTGGCTCCTGACTCGGTCGAGGATGAGAATCGTCTGCTGAGTATCCCGGATCCCACGATTATGTTGGATGAGCTGGTTGATATTGGCACTGATGATCCGAAACAGATAAAGGAGGTCGCGTTTCCTCTGCGAGAGTTCGTGGCGGACATGCCGGCCTCGGTTGAACTAGCGGCACTTAGGAGCTGGGCAGACGCCAAAGCACAGGAATATCGGAATGCTGCTAGGTGGCTCAATTCCGGCATCATGTTCGTCTCGTCGATGAATGTTGGACAATGATGAGTGACTGTCTGGTCACGAGAATGGAAGGGTAATATTCAACTCCAATATTCGTTCTCTCCTGTACTTTCTAAACGTTCTTTTTCAGTCTATACAGTAGTGTGTTAACATTGGAATGAAGCCATGCAACGAGACCTCATCCGTTTGTCAAGCTGCAACACTTAGTAAAATTTTGTACCCCCTAATAAGATGAACACCAAGAAGTGAAGAAGAAGGACCAGGTCAAGCTCGCAAATATAAAACCGTCTGTCGGCCTTATCGGACTCTTTCAGAGCCTTTTCCATTCACTCGTTCCTCAGGTGCTGGCTCTTCTGACTCCGACGTTTCAATGCTCTGCGAAAGATCATGCCCATTCCTACAACCAGTGTAATTAGTCAGGTCAGGCCTTGCACAATACAGAAGGGCAAGAAACATACCCGAGTTTCTTGTCAGGGAGCAACAAGGCAAATATAATTACTGGAACACACAAAGCCATGGCTGCGAAGGCGATATATCTGTACGATTCGTCAGCATCAATTATCCAGCGTTAAGCAGCGAGTTCAGACAAACCCCATCACATCAGTGTACTACAATAGAGACGTTAGCAAAGCAAAGCGGAAAAATGGCCTAAGCAATGGGGCATATTCCTTACCGCTTCATTAACAGCCGTCCGTTCCCTGGTACCCCAGGCCGGCAACGTCCCCGTAATCGAATCAGACAAAGAATCGACGTCACTGTCATCCCCGAGTCTTATTCTCAGTCTCTCTTTAAGCGTCCCTGTATAGATCCCCCCAGCAACAGCAGACCCAACCGCGTATCCAAGGAGACTTCCCAAGAGAATTAACGAAGTCATCTGTGCCAACTGAGAAGGAGGGACGGCAATCTGAGCCGCAACAACAACAACCGTCTCCAAAATCCCAGTTCCAAGACCCTGGACGATCTGTACCAGGAACTGTTCAGCCAGACTGCTCTTGTCTGTCCGGAACCGGATCATCACGGCATATCCCGCCAGGCGGACCAAGGTACCGGCAAATCCAAGCCATTTGTATCTTCGAGTTCTGTACATAACAAGCCCTGCGACCATGCCGGTGATGCATTGCATAATTCCGTTTGTGTACGTTAGGAATTGGGCGTCTCGCGGCGATAGGTTGTGCGCCACCATAGACCAGGGATATAGATACGTGTGAGTAGCGCTGAAGCCGACTGTGTCAATGCTGCCCACTAGTATGCTGAGGACGACAGAGGAATTTCGAAAGTATTCGACCGGTACGACGGGATGACGGGCATAGTACTTCTCGTACGGATAGAGAGCAATCACGGCCAATATTCCGAGTATAACGAGCACTAGAATCCAGGGCGTTCTCCACTGATTCGCGGTTGTTTCGACAATTGTCATAGGGACAAGGATCATGATAAGACCACCGCTGAGAAGACACACGCCGCCAACGTCAATCTGAGAACAGAAATCGTAAAAACTCGGACACCGTTCTCTGACGGAAAGTCCGCGCTTTTTCGCTCTGTGTTGCAAGTGAAAAAGCATTATAATGATAAGGCCCGCGCAAGCTGGAGCGAGAATAGCAAACATGCCAATTCCCCAGCGCCAACCGATGCCATGCACCACACTATCCACGATGAATGCTGATGACCACGAAGTGAAAAAGAAAGGCAGGTACAGTAGGTTCCATGAGAATCCCCTCCATCGCACACTCGAGAAATCCGAGACCAAAATCGAGTTGAGCATCCCTGTCCCAGACTGACCTACGGCATAAAGAATACTACCGCCCGCATATGCATCGAAGGATGTTGACGACGCGCATACAACATATGACACCACGTAGCATAGAACCGTGAACACATACGTCTCTGCTCGACCAATGACGTCTGATAGCTTGGCAATCGGGGGTTTGCAAATGGCCATAAGAATGCTGCCAGCCGTTTCGATAGTGGCTAGCATTGGGAGTTTGTCAAAATAGGAAGATGCATACGTTTGGTAGCTGGTCACGGTGGCATTGTCGAGCTCACTTCACAAATAGACAGAAGTCAGCGGAGACGACCTTCAACGAGAATCTGGAAGCCGACCTACTAGAAAACTGTCACCAAAGCCAGTCTTGTCCCAACGTGTCAGTACTAAATACAATGCCCGATAAGTCGGCATCGACATACCCAAAATACAACAAATATTTCTTCCTTCCCATAAACGCCATGACATCTCGGAGCTCAACTCTCTTGGTTTCATTGGATTCGGACTTGAGTTCGGCCATTTTATCATTCCCACTCGACGAGTCCTGGGAGGAGCTCTCGACCTGTGTCGATTTCACTCCTTCTGAACGTACCGAAGAAGGCATCTTGACAAGAGCGATAGGTGACGGGAAAGGTTCAATGAGATTAGAATGAAATATTGGAGATGTTCGAGAGATTGGTACCCTGTCAGCCAACCCCAATAAATACGTATACATGGGTGTATACAGAAAGGTATACAGAATCATGGAACTGCATTGCTACATCCACAAACGGATGCTTCCTTCGGTTTCATTTTGTGGTAGACCTGAAAGTTGGACAAGATCAGCAAACACTGTCAAAGCATGGCATAAATACTCCGTACTAGGTATTGGCACTTGGGTTACACATATACTAGCACGATTAACTTACGTATAGGTGCAAAATGCCTCGATAGTGCCAGTGTTGGATGCACACCTTACCAATTCCACAGACTCCAAGGGTACTTGCATCGATGCGGCAACCTCAACGAGCGCTTGTCGCTATGACACCAACGTGTTATCCGGGTTTGTCGAGTTTGCTAAAGAGCGCCATAATCAAAAATGACGCCGGTAATGCCTTCGTCGAAGGTATCGTTCGCTGTCCGTCTGATGCGCAATATCATAATAGGAGACTATAGAAATGAGAATTTCCCGATACTCGCAACCGTGTTTTCAGGCAGGATATTTCAAGTATCATTATTCATTTGCATGTGTACCTGTTTGAAGACAGCTTGTTTTAGCGACATCATTCGAATAAATGGGCAGCGTTGCTGGTAGGCAACTTTCAGCCTCCCACTCGCTAATCACTAGATTGGCTGACATCTTCAGAATCCTTACCAACAAAACTCGCATTTTTATATCATTGACAATTTCAGTCGTGACTCCATAGCCAGAAATCTGACGGCAAACCATCTTCATCAGCATCGACCATATTGTGGGTACTCAGCTGATCTGCGGCAGAGAGCATTTGATTGAATGACAACCCAAGATCCCTCCAATCGAACAGCAGCTCCGAATCATGAGCAGTCGGGCCGACGGTGACGGATGGCAGAGTTGAATCTACATTTCCAGCATCCAAGTTGAAACGCATGTTGTGCGAAGAATCGACGATATTATAATCACCAGGGCTCATTGGTGTGACAAGATGCCGGCCCTCATCATCCTGTGGATGAACATTTTGCCTCTCCCTATTTCGCTGCAAGTCTTGGTGCAATGGCCGTGCAAACTCCTCCAAGAGTTCAGTTTCCGACTTTCGAAGTTGCGCTACTCGGTTGCCTCTAAAGATCATATCATCCAAGAGACTTAGTCCCATGTCTCTATAGCTCTGATCAGGGAGCCCCTCTGGGCAAACCGCCGATATAAGGTCCAATATAAATATGGCGGAGAAAGTATTCTCCAAGTCGAAAGGGAGGAAAGTTTCTAGAGAATTTTAAGTAAGTCTGGAAGCCCTTCGAAATCACGAAGCTCCACATACCCAAAAGATTATAATCCCGAACAGCAGTCAGAATTTTGAGTGATTTTGTTGCAGAGTCAATGCAGGCTTTTACCAGGGTTTGGACCGGAGTGGAGAAAGCCCTAGGGGTTTCTCCCCTTTTAAAGCAATTCAGTCTCTCCCATAGTAAATTCAACACGAGCGGTCGGACCGTAATAATAATACACTGGTAAGTCAGCATATAGCCAATATTAACGGAATAAGCAAAAATATTACCAAATGACAGGACAATGTCAGCCGCGTTGTCACTCCTGAAAGAGTGTCGACAGAGCTTTTGAAGCGATGAGCGAAGACCTCCTCGAGCTCCCGCGACAAATTAGCTGTCTCGTGTAACACCGATCTGACTTTCGTTAAGAAGGCACCACCCAGTCTTCCATCCACGCTGTAGACCGCTTGGAGCATGTTAGATATAGCCTGCTTGACATGTCAACATATATTCAAGAAGTACTTACTATTAAGCATGCGAGATGTCACCTGGGTTATTTTGACATTAAGACTCAGGGCTGCGGCTCGTTGAGAGCAGGTTCTTGGATCCCACAGCGGCGCTGTAATATCCTCGTCATTCACTGAACTCGGTGAGCCGATCAATGCAGAGAATTTTCGATCCAGGATATAAACTGTCCACCAGATGTTGCTTCCTCGTTCAACCAATCTCTCGCCCAACTGCTCCACCGGCAAGGTACGATGAAACCCTTCTACAACGGCCATTCGCATGGCATGTCCAATCTAAGCGATTTCAATCAGTCGACATCAAACCACTCAAATGTCAAATGGGAATGCTCACGTAGCAGTACGCAGAATCCCTCATATCCACCGAATGAAAATATAATGCGATCAAAGTCAGAACCTCAATTGCCGGAACCGGATCATGCCAGAGAGCAGGGACATCTGGTAGCAAGGACATGGCTCGCGTGAAAAACCTAGACCAACTAGGTGCATTTTCAGCAGTTCGGACCGGTGTCAGAAAAGCTTCCCCAAAAGCCAATATAACCAGGTACTGAATGTACCACAGGCGTGTTTCTTGAACCTTCCCTAGAGCATCATCATAGAACTCGTAGAGATTTTGCAGAAACTCTTCATCATCAAACAAGCGATACAACTGCCCCAGGTGGAACTTAACCGTGTTTAGCATATAGATCGCGTAATCTATTGGTGGTAGACCGCTGATGTCTGGAAGCTTGTCTGAATCCGCGCGGGACCAATGTAGCTGATAAGCATCGCCGTCCGCTGCGAGAGGCACCGAGTTTGGACTGTCCGGGCTCACATGCTCCCGGATAATACTGAGGACTCGACGACTGAAAGACCAGGTCGACGTTGGAGCAAGAAGCACTGCAAGACAGAATCAGGAAAAGAAGCCGAGTAATGGTGGGTGCCTTTTTACTTACACCAAGCACGCTGTCTTTGCCCTGCATTCCTTACATATGTGGAGGGTGAGACCAGAGGATTGGAGACACAGCGATCATCATTCTCCCGATCATTGTCCGGGAATATAATTGAGTCTCTGTGACCATCAGATTGGTCCACTTGAGCTGGCGTTTGTTCTGCGTGAGTGTTCAAAGTTTGATTGTCTAGGCCCATTCAGCAAACATGAACGCAAGCCATTGAACGACCAAGCCCTCTTACCAAAGTCTGCACTAATCGTGCTGTCTCTCCGACTCAGTCGTACTCGTTTATTGTCGCCAATGGCTGAGGGCTGTTCCTCGAGCTCATTTAATTTTCGTTTCATAGACAGAAGCAACCTATGAATAGCCAATGAGCCAATCTGCGTCAATTCACAACGGGAGAAAAAGAAGGAGACGATACTCTTCAGAGACTAAAACTTTCTTGTCATCCTGCATAATACACTCCAGGTTACGATGCCGGCATTTATCGCAAGGATGAATACCTGAGCATTTGACTTTGCGAGATCGGCATCTTTGACAACTGCATAAATAGGTACCAATGAGCTTGATATCACCACCAGTGTCCAGCCCAGGTAGAACCTACGCATTTGCAGCTCGCTTGAGCTTTTGAGATTGGCTTTCTGTGGTCATTCCTGCTGTATTCCGTACGTTGTGAGTGCAATACAGCGTGCGGGTTCATTTCACCTCTTTAACTCGCTGCTGACTCAGCATCCCCCGCATCGGGGTTTTCTCGCGGGAATTATTTTGCCGGATTCCGAGAGATAAGCTCATCGATAGAGCCTCTTTGCTTTTTCCCTTATAAATAAGGGACATCTGGAGTACGGATACATAGTTTGATAAATACCAGCGACCGTTGACACTTGACAGTCCAAGGCTCCAACATACCGCACTGAACCAGTGCGCCGTGCCAATGAGTCGGACTGGGCCGTGACCCGGCCGTCAGACAGCGCCGCCGCAACGGGCGCACTAACGCCAGATAATGCCAAATTGCCAATGGCGAATAGCTTTCAGAAGCCCAGTTACCGCCGAGTCGACGCGGAGTCGCGGACTGCTAGCACTTGGATGAGTTACTTTGCTTTGCTGCTTTGCCACCATCCTCAATTGGATGCGTCATTCCGTTCACGGTTCTACTGCGTGCTGTCTATGCGATTCACTTATCTGACCGTCATAAGCGTTCCGCGTCATACTTTTGCGAAGTGCTGACGAAAGGGGGCTTTGCCATTGAACTACGCCTTCAAGCTACGCAATCACCTTGGTGAAGCCAGGTACTGGGAAATGCCTAGTTCTCGGGGAGATGGTAATTGCGGTGCTAGTATCTCATCACGGGATTGTGACTCTGCAAACTGTTGCGTGAGTTGGATTCTTGAAAACGGACATTTTGGCTTCGATAGGTCTACACTGACCAGTCGATGACTTGAACTACCTAGCATTGGGCTTTAAGCAACTGAGCTGTCGGCAGTTGCTCGCAGAAGCTTTCGGCAAGTGCCGTTGCGATGTGGTATATGCTGGATGTCTTGGGGTAATTGACTACGGCATCTCTTTGAAGAGACATCAGGGACTTTGTCAACGAACAAAGGCACTTCCCGGAGCCACTCCGGTAACCTCCATGATAACATGGTTGTTCCCAACATTCATTCATTCACAACATTATTGATTATGTGGCTTTGTCTTCCTTTACGCGTGAACAACGGAGTCCTCCATGCATGCGTAATCCAGGAAAGGTATATATGTATACACGTATATATACCAAGCAGTCGAATACCTGTTGGGCTACATCCCTCTCATTTCTCTTTGCACACTTCCTCTTCTGTGACATTTTGAATGCATACCTCATACATCGGTGTTTAGTTATATGACCATGCCTTCGTTTCTTAATATGCCACATCTGCAGTTGAACGATGGCAGAACCATGCCTATGGTGAGTAAGGAGCATATATACTCTTTGCCATTTATCGCTACTGAAACCTACTAACATGATCCTACAGATGGGCTTCGGCACAGGCACCTACTGGCAAAAAGCTCACCCCGAAGGCCCGTTTAACAGAGACATTGTCTCATTCTATAAGAATGCTATCCGGTACGGCTATAGACATTTCGACACTGCTGAATCCTACGGCACCGAGGCAGAGCTTGGTGCTGCTATCAAGGAATCCGGTATACCACGAGACGAATTCTATGTGACGAGCAAGGTCTGTGACGGGATCGGAAACATCCCCGAAGCTATAGATAAAAGCCTGAAACGGCTTGACATGGACTATGTTGATTTGTATGCTGATTATTTTCTCCCAATACCCGAACATATATTACTTTGTCACCGCTAACATGTTATATAAGGTACCTCATCTACCGCCCCAGTTTCGCCCGATCCACCCATGACATCCAACGAGCCTGGAAGGAAATGGAACGACTCCTTCCTTCCGGCAAAACCAAATCCATCGGCGTTTCTAACTTCCAACAGCTTCATATCAACGCCATCCTCCAAACAGCCATCGTCGAGCCCGCAGTGAACCAAATCGAGGTCCACCCGTACGTACACAACGACGACTACCGAACCTGGCTCCAGGAGCGGGATATCCAGGTCCAAGGGTTCTTCAACCTTGCACCTCTCAACCTGGGGAAAGGCGGTCCGCTAAATGAGGTTTTGGCTCGAATTGCAGATCGACATGGCGTCAACGAGAACGCCGTTCTGATGCGGTGGTTGATCAATCAGGACATCGTGTCGATCTCGACTAGTCGGGACTCTCGGAAGTTGCTGGAGTATCTCGAGGCAGTGTATTTGGATCTTAGTGAGGACGAGATGGTTGAGATTACTGAGGTTGGTTGGACGCATTATTTTGCGGTTCATAAATTGGATTGGAGTGTTTATTAGCGGCTATTGCTACATGCAAGTTAGGTTCGTGTCTGGTTCATTGCTTTCGTCCTGATACCTGGAGCATAGTTCAGTTAACGACAGAAAAGTAATAATACGGCATTGGCCCTGCCGTCCTTATGCAAATATCAGTCAAGATATTGATCCCGTACGAACGTAGGGCTCAAGCTACGGTCCGGCACAAGCCAACTTACTGTATGTTGAAAGTTCGACGTAACTCAACTACTCAGTCATACTTCAAAACTGTCTCCAACTCTCCGTACTTCGTGAAACTCTGGAGGTTAAACCAAGGCCTTCCTTATCCCTCAAAAAAGGTAGTACTCGTGCCGCGCAACGTACAACGTGCCCTGCTATCGTTATTTGATAGTTACGGACCTCGGGCCGAAACCCGGAACGAAAGTTCAACAATTACGCCCGCCAAGACAAGCAAGCACTCGCTCTGATTGGCCAGATTTAGCGCTCGGAGTCACGTGAAGACGCATGCACCCGTAGAACCACGTAACTTAAACCCAACAAATTAAAAACATCTTGCAACATCGAACGATCCGAACGAACCACACGACGACGCACGACAACACTACAACCAGCTGCAACTAGGTACACCACGGACAAATCGCGAACAACGCCGCGCGCGACTCAACGTTTTGAAATTGAAAGAAAATGTCAACGCAACCAGACGAGGGTCCAAACCAACAATGGCCCATCCTCAACAACAACAACAACAACAACACCACCACCACCACCACCACCACAACAACAGCAACAACAGCCACCCCGACAACCGCACCGGCGTCGTCCCGAAGCCCCGCCGAACCATACCCGGGCGAAGAAGCCGCAACGGTACGCAACCGGCACCAGATCGTCGAATTCTCAACCCAAGCGCAACGACTGCTGCAACTAGAGCCGATCCGGGAGCCGGTGCGGCGCAAGGCCAGCTTCGAGGTGAACCTGGATCGGATGCCGAATTTGGAGTCTGCGCTGGCGCAGATTGTGGGGCGGGTGAATCGGACGCCGTGCGATAGTTGTAGTCGGGGGAGTGGGCCGTTTGGGCTTTGCGTTTCGGTGGATGGGATGTTGAGGGGGTCGTGTGCGAATTGTCATTATAATAGTCTGGGGAGGAGGTGTTCGTTTAGACGGGGTGAGTTATTGTTTGTTTGTTCGTTCGTTGTTCGTGACGTGGTTTTTGGTGTATCGTTATTCGTCAACGCGGGTGTTTCTGTGATCCTGATTGACTGACTGATTTGTGGTAGATGCGTCCGCAACAAACCCCGGTGCAACTCCGCAGCAACCGCGACAGCACCAGCACCAACAGCACCAACAGCAGCACCGACAAACCCACCCACAAAACGACACAAGACCAATACATCCCATAGCAAACCAACACCACCACCCCTTCGACGACGAAGACAACCACGACGAAGTCGACCACCGCCTAAACCTCCTCCTAGACAACGACAACGACAACGACAACGACAACCAACAACTCCCCCGAGTCTTCGACGCAGAACCCGAAACCCCGACAGCAAACACCAACAACATCAACAACGCCCGAGATAACAACCTAGACTTGAGCCTCTACGACGGCGCCGGGCCGGGACCCGGATCCGCCGCGCAGGATCGCTCGTCGTTACTAGCTCGTCCCCTCCGCTCCACGTCCCGGCAGAGCGGGCATCGGGTCGCGAAGAGGGCGTGTCGGAATCTGAGGATCGTTGCGAATCAGTCTAATGATACGGCTCGTATTGCGTTGGGGTTGTTTGAGAATGCGCCCATGGAGTATGGGAAGGAGTCTGCTATTACGGCTGTGAGGTCGTTGAAGTCCACTTTGGACTGGGCGCTTGTGGAGATTAGTGAGTTGACGCGGGAGTTGGCTAAGTAGACTGACTGGCCTGGGGGGGTTGGAGAGTTGTAGGTGGTTTGGGTGGTTATTTTGTACTCCGTACGTTGTACGTAGTGGATACCTAATTGCGTTGGGCAGTCGACGATCTCTGCAACGCCTTCATATCAGTAGCGGACGTGTCGCCAGCGTAATGATTACGGCCGGAAGCCTACTACTTATCGCACCGGATCCGTTTCGTGAATAGATGTTCCCTTGTCGTCGCGCAAAGTGCCAGCCCAGCAGGGAATTGCAACATGGAGGTCTAATATTAGGGCCGTCGATGCGAGGGCTTAAGGAAGACATCCGTCATACTCGAGATACCACGTACTGTTGGATCTATGAGCTGAGATGTTGGAATTATGTAGTTGACATGGAATAATTAAGATATTTGTTTTCTCCCAAATAATAAGCTATGAACAACCCAGATCCAGCCGGTGAGCGCTCCTGATGTAGTGCCATACAAACCAGAGGCGAAAAACATAAACGCATGAAGTGCACCATTTTAAGAGGCACCACGGAGCACCTTAAAAGTGCGCATATGCATAGTAGCAGTGAAGTGTTCATGTATGAAACCACCGCAGACACGACTATATTACCATGCATTATTATACCAAACTCATGTCGTACCGGGAGGACTCGAATCATTCTCAGAATCATCGATGCCAAGCTTGCCAAACAGAGTCCTCATGTCCCGAACATTCTCCCGGAAGTGGTCTCGAGGTTGTTTGGTCCTCTCTTCGGCCATTGCGCGCGTCTCGCGGATGATCTCGTGGTATCCCTCGTCGTTGGGAAGCCACCAGTGGCTTATCTCGGGGATTTGCCAGATTGCTGCTAAGCCTGCTCGGAACCTGGGGGAGGTTATGTACCTGGTGGAATTCACATGTCAATTGATGTCAACAACGCTAGGTACCCCTCGTGCCGCATGCATCTGCAATTCTCTTCGAATCGCAGTAGTAAGCGGCGGGTGGGGGGAAGGGCATTTCAATATAACTCACCCACTTTGATCCATCCGGGCGTATTTCTTTCTGCTCCACATTAAGATTTTCTCATCTCTCGGAAGAAACATACTCGTTATCCCAAGACTGTTTTTGAATGCGATTAGGTACCCATTTTTCTTCTCCGGCCATCTATCAATCGCCTCGATTAGTCGACACTGTTCCAAAGCCAAACTCTGAAGGTCCGACGGCGTATGCTGATGCAAGACAGAAGTGGACTGATACTTAAACATCAAGGCCGTGGAAAGTAGATCAATCCAAAGAAAGTTCAGATCCCACAATGGGCCTCGGTAGATTTTGCCAAGTGAATTAACGTCGATCACATCGTCATCCGTCGTCGGAGACGCCGACTGCGGGGATAAGTGCACGGCGTATTCGGGCTTGTCGCATCGCCTTAGGATATCTTCTATGGTGTCCAAGGTTTGGTAGAGTTGGTCGTTCTGACCAATAAAGTCCTCCATTGAAATCATACCACAATGGAGCTTGGCATACAGCGATGCCATGTCCAAACCGAACCGGCGGTTGATCGAACCAGCAAGTGACATTTGCTTCGAGATACTGTTTGGATATCTGGCCGCCTGTTCGGCGTCATACTCCTCTCTGGCAACGTACCACTCGCGGGAGAGAATGCTCTCACTGCCAGCTAGTATTCCCGCAATAATGTCGAAGCGAGCATACCACACTAAGATTTCTCTGGCGGTAGGTTGGGAGGCCGTCGCCTCCGGGGTGTAGAGCTCACACATCAAAGCATGCGCAGCTCGGTGGTGGTCGATAAGACTCATCCAATCACCGATGTATTCCTAAACACGAAAAAGAGATAAGTACGGGAAGTCTCCTGTCTATTGCAAGCAACCAAAGAACGGTACAATACCTCAAACGTTGTAAGAACAAGGACGGTTATTAGCATTGCCTCACTATACTCCTCACCGGACCCCAGAGATTTTCGTAATAACGTCAGGGCTCTGTGGTAATACCTGAGAAATGTATGTAGCCTCCCACCAGGACTTTGCAGAGTATGCAAATATGCCGAGAAGCCGACCATGGCGTAAAGGAGCGGTTCATACTGCAAAGCAAAGTCAACCATCGTCTGATGGACGAACCTATCACCGCCACTTGACTTCAGCCAGTAATGGTGATTGGTAACGAATTGCTGGTGAAAGGATAAATAAAAACGCAAGTCCCCCGGCGGCAACTGATTAATGTTGGGCATGCCAACGGAGTCCGGCATGGATTGGGGCACACTGGCTGACCGCGAACTCAACGAACCAGAACAGACAGACGACTCAGTCGACGGCGAAGAACAAGTATAAGTATTCGCGGTCATCTCAGGTGCGTAATTCGTTCTGCTCCTCGGTGCTGAAGCGAAGTCGTTATTTTCGCGCACACCGGGTCTGGACATGGCCGTTCCAGCGACCCTCTCCTCCGTTCCCACGGCATTTCCAATTATCCCAGGCTCTTCCTCCACTTTCACTTGGTCGGAAAGTTCACTTCCACGCGACGACGAACAAGCAGACTCTTTGCTGTTGCGTTTGGAACCCGAACGTGCACGAGACTTCGAAGACGTCCCGCCCGGCAAGGGGTAAACACAATTTCGGTTTCCCTTCTTGCACCTGTCGCAAACCGGCAGTGTCTCGTCGCATTTTACTCGTCGGGATCGGCACGTGTAGCAACCCGTTCTGGTCCTCCTGTGCTTCTTATGGCCCGTTGTGGCGTGCTGGGACGGCTGCGCCGAGGTACCGAAATTTGGCAGCCCAACTGCAAATGGCGCCGGCACACCAGGTGCCGGTACCTGGGGAGGAGCGGAGGTATGCCACAGAGCGACATGGCCTGCGTATTGAGCCCCAAAGAAAAACGAACTGGGAGGCAGTTGAGCTAGCTCAGGATGATTGTTCGTCCGGAATAAAGGTCGGGGATCATGGGGGTTGTTGGCCATAGCGCAGGCCGAGGCCTGCGGCGGGATGAACGAGCGCGCCATATTCGCAGTTCGCTTGAAAGCATCCAGGGAGCATCACGAAATGCAAGCGAGCGTCCAAAGGCATACATAAATTAGAAGTCGCTAACAAGACGGGATAATCATCATGGAATTATGAACATTAATGAATAGTTATGTGAGTTGGAAATAGGCATCGAGGCCAGCATGACTAAGCAACCAGCCCAGCCCTATACTCTGTAGGGTAGTTAGAGCCGAACAGTGGAGCCTCCGAGACCTACCTTCCTTTTCCAGCCAAACCAAACCCTAACTCGCAGTTGAAACTTCAACTTGAAAGTACAGTGTCCTTGTGCAGTTACTCCTACTCTTCCAATCCCCAGCCAATCCTCTCAAGTCGATGGGTGAAATTGGAAAACGGCGGTGTTCTAATTGGCTCGTCGCACGATCCTGAACTGTCCGGAGTTTGCGGACGCCGAGATTTGCTGTCGATCATTTGTTCCGGCATCATATGATGTGATATATATATTTATGCTGACAGTGCAGTTGATGCATAGCTATGATATGTGCTCCGTATTGTAGAAGAGGACTTTTGATAGAAAATGTTCGTTCCATGCCGCCCAGCATCCGTGCCCATGAATTGTCCAATCGAGCTTCAGAAAGAAGAAGCGTTGGACCTAGGAATCCAACGTTGTCCAAGTGCCAAGTTGAAACCATTAAGAACCCTGCCATATGAGGGAGGTTTCATTTTCATAAGGCCAGGCAAAGATGGAGTTAATTAAAACAACCCGGGGTTAATATGGAACCTGGTCCACGAACGGCGACCAAATTTAAGGGTGGTTCGCGGGGTCATGCACCGTAGCATAGTCAGGTATGGTAGGTACGTGTCCCGTACCACCCCGGCACTAATGTACCGACGTCTCAATTTCCAATGTGCTTCATGGATGCGATTTCTCACGTTGCTGTTGTTGCTTCACCTCCCCGATGGCAATTCCCACTCCTTCAATAACGGTCTCCCATTCGACTTGGTGGACTTTGTTTTCGAACGCGTTGACATCATCGTCTGCACCCTTAATAAAAGGAATTTCTCGAACCACAATCGGAGCACCCATATCGACTTCCGAAATAACGTTATGGATCATGACGCCGGTTTTATCGATTTTGCCTTCTAGCCAGGCCGCGTGAGCCCGTTCAATAGCGTTCTGACCAACGCAGATCGTAAAAATCAGTAAAGAGAGATTGAAGCCAAGAATGAAGAATGAATGCAGAGAATTAGAACCGCAGTAAATAAACCCAATATAGAAACGGCAACAGCAACGCAACGCAACACAGCGCAACACAACTTACAACCCCATTAAAAGCCCCAGGCAAAGCCGGATGCAGATTAACAATCCTCAACCCCACCCTTTCAAGCGGCCCCAAAAACCTCGGCGACAAAACATGCATAAACCCCAAGCATACCACCAAATCCGGCGAATCCCCCAGCACCAACCTGGCTAGTTCTGCATCGTACTCCTCGCGCGCTGCTTGTACGCCTTCCGGTGTCGCTGGTTGCTGCTTTTTGTACTTCACCAGGTTGTGGTAGTGCGTGGGGATGTTTGCGCGGGCTGCTCGTTGGAGTCCGAAGGCGTCTTTGCGGTTGGAGATGACTCGGACTATTGTTGCTGGGAGGTGGCCGGAGGAGGTTTTGTCGATTACGGCTTGGAGATTGGTGCCGCTGCCTGATATTAGGACTGTTAAGCGAATTGGTGTGGAAGACATTATTATGTTGTCTTGGTTTTCGACTGTTCGGTCTGAGTGTTCAACGAGGGGTGCGCGGGGTCGGAGTGTCGTTGTCACGCTCGAGGAGAAAGCGACCGACAGCGAGGCTTGAGGGATAATCTTTCTGTGAGCTCAAAGCCTGATAGGTATGCGAATTGGCTGGCAATGATTGTAGATAATGAGAACAGCGTCAATTACGGACGTTCACTTCTTCAAAGAAGTTTGCTGAGTCACCCACCAAGGCCGACTCCGAACACGCGGGGCACGTACCGGTACTATAGCCAATCCTTCTTCCGAGTCTTCGCCGTCGCCGACTTCGCAGCCTAGGGCTACGTACCAACCAATGCTACAAATCTAACACGATAGTATTCCATGGTCAATCATATCAATGGATTGTCCGAGTGAGAAGCAAATGCAAGTTAAAGGCTTTGAGACATAGTAAAGAGCAAGATAAAGATAGACTAGAAGAAAACAAGCCAAAGTCCCCCCATTGTTAATTCCATGCGCAAATCTACCCCAGTTGTAAGCCTGTTCAACTTGGAGAAAAGAACTAAAATAAAAGATAATAATATAAAGGAAAATTCGAATGCTATCCAGGCATGAGAGAAATAAGCTAAAAAGTAAAATATGAAGAACGTATCACTCAAGAAATACAGGAGTAGCCCCGTCAGGCGATGTAAGAAGCCAACAGAAAAATCCGATGCAATCGTCTGGAGTAGTATCACTTCTCAGCAAGAGAGGCATTCAAGGCGGACAGGCAAGCAATGCCCGAAAGAAGTCCCAGAGAAACTTCCCTTTAAAAGATGTGAAGTAATTGCTTCCACGGGACCCTATATGGTCAGTCGATGTTCATTCAAACAGTAGTCTCCTGTGACGGACCAGGGCCTGAGGATGATTCATTCACACCCTGGCCTCTACAGAGTGGGCACGAGTTTCGTCCAGTGGTCAACCACTAACATGTCGAGTCAGTCAAACTTCACTTAGACACAGCGGACAACATACCTGATCTATGCACTCTCTGTGGTAGAGATGCTTGCATCTATTCAGCTGTCTAAGCTCTTCAGCCACTTCATAATCACTGAGACATATCAAGCAGCGTTCTCCCTCGGGGATGGGGACAGAATCATCGCTGTCCATTGCCTCTGCAACCAACGACCCAGAATACTCAGAGAGGCGGAAAAGCCCACCGGCAGAGCTGATATCAGACTGAGTGGCAACAGGCGGTTTCGCTGGGCCCAATAGTGACGATAATAATATCATGTCTTCGTAAGTCGGGTTCTGTATAGGCATTAGCTAAGTATTCACAGGCAATGAAGAAGTATGGGAGGTTATTGAGCTCTTGCGTACATCAGTGAAAAGGCTTGGAGTCGCAAACGCCGGGTGACTTTCAGATACATTCGTTCCAACCACATAGATTAACCAGCTTCTGCCAGTAGTAGCACCTGAATTGTCGGGCTCAACGACCCCGTTACGTCTGACTGAGCCAGCGCCAAGATCACGGTGGCGAGCATATTCAGAGTCACTCCGACGGCGCTGACGAGCTCTGTGCAGCGGCACGCCCTCGCCTTCATTTTCAACCGTAGGCTGCATAGGCTGAGTTTCGGGAAGATGCGGCGACATCGAGGCAGCTGACAATCTGCGATTAGGCGACGGAGAGCCTAACGAGCCAGATTCAGCAGACGTAGAGGGGGGACTGGTTCCTGCTGGACTCTCCGACGGAACTGTGGCAGCTGACGGATATCCACCGCGTGCGGCAACTTCAGAGGGTCTCCGAAAGAAGTTTGAGACTCCCTGTTGGCGCGTTCCGTCACGGTTTGCAAAAAGTCCACCAGCGCCTCCCGAGAAAGGGCGACGAACGGCCCTCGGTCGTCCATCAGCACGTGGAATGCGGTTGCCGTTGGATTCGTGGTTCTGCGGTGTATTATTTCGTGAGAGGAAGGGTAGTCCCAATAAGGCATCCAGACCGGGGCTCGTCTCGGATGGCTGTTCACTCCCTCGATTACTTCCTGCTGGAACAGACCTTACGCCCACAACGACCAGCGTGACTGTCCGTCCGTCATTATCTCCCGGAGACTCCTCAACACCTGTACCTTCTCCATTATTATGATGATTATCAGGACTAGTCGTCCGGTGGCCCGGCATCTCAGAGCGTCGGGAGTTGTCAGGATTGGAAAATCGGAAAACCCTTAAGAAATTAACAGGGGTCTGAGGTCCATTCTCTTGCGCGCTCGGTCCTTCATCGCCCGCCGTAGGAGTAGCTGGTGTCGACGCGGCATTTTGCAATGTCTGTATGAAGTTTTCTAGAGAGCCGTCTTGACCACCATTCCCCAAAGCTTGAATATTTGGTATGACCGGACCTGTTGTACCAGAAAGCTGAGCCGCAATAGCTGCAGCTGCCAACTGGAGCACACGGGAGAGGGGTGTTGGCTCTTCTCGTCTCAATACCCGAGCTGATCGCGGCCTCAAAATGCTGGGTAGTCGTCGCGTATTCGGTGTATTCCCATTATTGTTGTTCGGGATGGCTGGCTCAACGGAGTCGAGCTCATGGGGAGGATCTTCAATATCCATTCGAGTATCCATAGAAATCGGAAGAGAAGGGAGATTAGTTGTATCGTCGCTAGAAGCTGGCCGGTTGAACTGTGATGAGTTTGAGGCACCATGATGGGATGGATGACCAAACATATGAGATATTGGTGTTGACAAAGAATTCCGAACACGGTGTAAACGACCATTTCGACGGGACGATTCTCTGCCTGGATCGGAAACGCGTCTAGAGGGGGTATCGAGGCGGGAGGAGGAGTGTGGTGTATCCGGATTCAAGGCGGGATTTGCGCGTGGGACAAAGTACGGCGCTCGAATGGTGGAGCGTCGTCTTGTGATGCCTCTCGAGCCGAGAGAACCGAAGGGACTGAACCGGCTGGAAGTGTGGGAGCCTTCGTATCTCGAGGAGGATCTCGATACAAGACCATGCCGGTGAGCCTGACCCTCTGCAGGTGTCTCCTCTTCACTGCTGAGCAGGCCACGTATAACAGAATTCGGTAATATTCTAGATCCCAACCTAGACATGGTGGACTGCCTCCGCGCATTTATACGGGCAAAAGTGGCAGAACGATATTCCTGCACGTCACGATCGACTCCATTCTCGACTTGAACACTTGGCAATTGTCTTGGAACGGCAGTGCCCTCGCCAGCGGAAGAGGTCGATTGTTCTCCTGGGAACATCGTCGAATTTGGCGGACCGGATGAGAACGTATTCGCCCCAGTCTCGGAAGGAGAATGGAAATACTGAGTTTGTTCGAGGTCGCGACCGTGGTTCATATCTTCATTCCTATTGTTTCGAGCACGCGTTGCGTGAAAACGCGAAGAAAGATCTCGTGTACCGGTGTGGCGTCGATTCCTTTGCGTCGAGAAAGACTGTCCCATAGTAACAAACGGCACGACTTGGGCGAAGTAGAAGGTTCAAAGTTCGCCTCCTGTCATAGAAGGGAACAAGACTAGATTGAAAATAACTTAAAGTCAGCAAATTTGAGGACAGATGCAGATAGTCAGCTTGAGCATAGTGGAGGAAACAGGAGGCCGTTGGACGTCAAGCCAGCATTGCAGAGCAGCAACAACTGAGCGGATGGTGACATTAGTTTACAGAATCGAGACACACAGACACACACCATTTGACAATTTAGAGCAGACGATGAGGACGAGGAGGACACCAGGAGATCCAAGCGAATGCAAAGAAGCGATTAGTTATTACGCCCTTCGCTGAGCTGGAGCTGACGTGCCGGCTTTGGCAACAGAGGAGAAAAACCTATCCGAAGTGTCTTTCTTAGACCTCAGTGTCCTGGGTGGTTCACAGAAAGCCTCAGTTTGTAGAGCGTCGAGGAAAAGAGCTGGTAGAGAGAGAGTGAGGATTTGGTAGGAAGGAAGTGGCAGGGATCAGTGAAGTAATAGTAGTGACTTGGGGGGATTCACTGAAAACACGGTGAGATGTCTCTTATACCTATGCCAGCGCCACCATGAAAGCTGGCTTTTGTAAGCAAGCTGGACAGCGGTGGGCTGCAAGTTGAGGACGAGCGCTTAAGAATAGAAGATTATTAGGAAGAATTGACGAGAGATATTAGGATTGATTAGTAGTACAGTTGGTAGTGGTAGTTAAAGGTGTACGGAGTGGTGAAGGTTCGTTTGGTGCACTGAGTCTCCGTCAGCTGATATCAAGACAGACACACGCAGAGACGGCGACGACAACAACGACAACAAGAACGACAACAAGAACGGCGGCAATGAGGAGGAGGATTAGAAAAAGTCGGAATAAGATGGTGAATTGTGATGGTGAAGATGATAGATCAGTTAATCTGCAGCAGTTAGTGTCCGTAGTGTCTGTCCTTCTCCTCCACGCACAACAAGAGCGATGCCTGAGGCTTAAAGGAATTCTCAGCGATCCAATCACATTCGACGAATCCGTCCTCAAACGAATTCAAATTCAGCGGCTTTTTCCAAACCCGATTTGAGGCTGTCTGTCTGGCCGGATATTTCTGTATTTTTGCGGGAGATTCAGAGGTTTCTATTTTTAGTCGCATCAGAAGTAATTAATTACCCGTACTGTAATTTACTAATGCACGTGAATTTCCTGCCTTGATGCCTGAGATTTCAGTCATCAGAAAAGTTTGATATCGATATCGCTCCGTTCCCTGCCCTCTGTTGTCCAAGCCGTCTGTCTCGATGTATTCTAACTGCGGCTATGCCTATTAATTGCTCACTTTGCCCCGTCGACGGGCATCACTGTCAATATGAATCCTGTCCCGTCCGCTTCATATTTCTCTCTGCCAATTGCACCATGGCAACAACCGCCAAGTGCGCGTGTTGCTCATTATGAGCCAAGGAAACGAAGAAGAGACTCTGACGAATGGTCCAAAAGCCACTACGAAGATGATGGAGAGACAACGGACGCTGTCTCGGAAGTGACGCCTTCTGGTCAAGACCTCGTCTTGTCGCCTAACGAAGCCCATCAATATCGGATCGCTGGCCTTCCCTTCAACCAGGAGCTGCCTGGAGGCAATTTCCCACATGCAGCACCCAAGGACAGTCAACACCTTAAACGGGGTACCGAGAAGGAAGTTATGAAGGAACTGTCCTCTATGTCGCCGCCGATCTATCTTCCACAGTCTTCTGCTCAGCAAGGAAATCCTCGACTTCAGCATTTGGCCGTACTCACTGCCATTTTGCATCGGTGTCTCCTGCAGGGAGACTATGTTCGTGCCGGGAGAGCATGGGGAATTCTTCTCCGTGAGCAATTTGCAGGTCGTCCCATTGACGTACGCACCGGGGGTAGATGGGGGATAGGTGCGGAGATTCTTCTACGCCGAGGCCGTCAATTGTCCGATCTCGCATCTGAGAATGAAGATCAGACATCGAGACCTTGCTTCACGAGAGAAGGTTTTGAAGACGCTAAGAGGTATTACGAGAGACTAGTTATTCAGCATCCATTTCGAAAGGCAGCTCCTGATGCAATATCCTCTATGCACTTTTACCCCGCCATGTTCGGTCTTTGGATATACGTCGTACAAGAAGAAAGCAACCTTGCCAGGGAAAGTCTACAGAACTACTCAGATCTCCCAGATAGGCTCTCAGATGACGAAGGCTCTGGTCTCGATTTTGATGCTCGTGGTAGTCCGGAACAGAGGCAGAAAACACCAATCGCCGGAGTGAAAGAGAACGAGCTAGAACAGGCGCAACAGATCGCGGCAAGAATGGATGAAATACTTGTATCTCCCCCGTATTCCGACTCCCCGGATTTATTGGAACTACGCGGGATGGTATCTCTCTGGATTGCCGATTTGTTCGTTTCACGTCTACCGCATGAAGGGTTTGACGACTACAATTCTGACGACGATGATGCAATGGCCAAGGAGTCATCCAACTCGATACTGGCAAGACGAGAACAAAGACTTGCAATGGAGAAACGAGAGACGGAATCAAAGAAGTCGCGGCAATTCTTCGAGAAAGCAAAGCAACGTGGGAGAGGAGTGACATATAACCTTGAACATCTCCGTTTAGACGACACCATTTTCTCTCCTTGAGCACTTCTCACTCATGTCGCCAGGAAGTGGAGGGTTAGCTGATTGTGGAATTCAAATTACGAAGGAATGTTATATCCTAATTTAAGTGTATTTACCCCTAATTCCGTGTTTTTATGAATCAAGCAATGAACATACGTAGGTATCACACATAGTGCAGATTACCCTTTTAGGAATCCGTTAGAGGCACGTGACTTCGTGGTTGCCTCGCGCGACATCGCGTCTCCGGCCATTCACCGATCAAAGTATTCAACTCATGAACTGTTCATTTATCCGAAGCACCCATCCTCTGTGCATTTCAGAGGAGAGAAACTCTACGCATTGAAAGAGGCCATCACCTGCCTTGCTCTCTATCACATCCGCATCACTCGCATAGTCCATTCCATATCAAGAATAAAACATGGGAGTAGGTGACTATATCCACTCCAAAGAAGCCGGTCAAATCCACTCTGCCACAAACGATGCAGCGAACCCGCATCAATCCAGAAGATCCATAGCCGAGCAAGCAAGAGTCGGAGTACCTGCAACCAAACTGGTCGCGCCGGTACCGTTACCGGTCAATGGGAAACTTAACCATGGATACCACGACAACATTCAAGGAAATCCTGCACAGGGAGATATGTTTGATACGGATGTAGAAGGGGCTGATGAGTCGACTATAGCCGGGACCAGTGTTCCGGACTTTGATGAACCTCCGCCTTCGTACCCAAGTGGTCAACTCCAGCAAAGCAGGAATGGAGCGGAGTCGAGGCCTCTGTACCAGCTCCAGCAGGCACGCCGGGGACACGAATCCACCTGGTACGAAAACCTTGGGGATAGAGCCATGAAAACGGCTGGATTCGGGTCAGACGATATCGACACTGATGGAAGCCAGTTGCCTTCAGCAGCTGGAGATGATGGAGACGAAGAACAGACCCCCACAGACGATTGGTATTCTTCTAACCACCAAACCCGACGATCCGTGGAGGATCAACCTCTGAGTAAACGGCTGGAGTCGTTCTGGGCTGCCAGCAGAAGACCGTATACTTCGTCCAACAGACCTGCAAACACAGGACCCGCAGAGCAACCGAATTCTTCAATCATGGCTACGTCAGCTGCTCCCGGTTCCAAGAACCCTGGCCAAGTTGTACCGAACAGGAAGATCACGCTGCCTCGCAGCATGACAGCTACTCCGAGAACTCGCTTTAGCCCGCCAAAACCTTCGCTGCTTGAACAACTAGAGTCGTCACCGGCACGGCATGCGGCCGGCCTACAAACACAACCTAGCAGACCCAAGTCGACCGGTCTTCCATTCCCGCCTGACGAATATGACACAGAAAGTATCGGACGGCCAGGCAGTCCCCAATCGGTCATCGCCCTCGATGAGCAGCACAATATGGACCCATTAGATGACCACGACGACAACGACTCCATCCCAGAAGTATTCTCCAAACGCTTCCCGACAAGACCAACTCCTCCCCCCTCTCGTCCGGCCAACCAAAAGAAACGCCAGCTAGAAGCAGACTACCCCCCAGAGGTCCTATACCAGAAACCATTCGGCGACCTCCAAGCCGAACCATTCGACTACACACCACCAACCACAGCACCGCCCCCGCAAACAACCAACACCACCGCCCCAATCGTCTCGACCACTCCCGAAGCACAGGGACCAACCACGGACAGAATCTCCTACCTCTTCCGCCTCTCCGAAGAAGAACGCGCTGCTTACTTCGCGAACCTGCCCATGCGTGAATGGGAAGACTGCGGCGATCAGCTCGTTGACCATTTCACCACGATGCTTGTCAAAATGAAAGAACTGCGCCACGCCCGTCGGAAGACGGCTTCTTTGTTCGAAACTGAGATTAAACGCCGTCATGATAGGGCGGAGCTGCAGGATGCGGAATTGTCCACGAAGCTGCACGAGATGAAAGAGGGTGGTCTTGGTGTCTTACGTGGACGGACGCCTTGATTGATTCGAATTAACTGTTCCTCTGTTATGACTTACTTTCCAGTTATTTTACCCTGGTCTGCGTACGGGTGCATTTCGTTTCATTTGATCTTATATTTCTTTCGGAACATATCATACATACATATCTTGCATGCCATATACCCCATTGCATCAATATCTTCTTATGTCTATGTTACGATCACGTCTCTTTTGCATCAATGGTTTAGAGCTGAATTCGCGGCATGTGCATTATATCTATATCTATTGATCATTATTATTGATTCACAGCTTCTTCTTGCTGTTAAAAACATTTGAAAGTAAAGTTGGGAAAATTGATGGATACATACATTGAACACTAGGCGTGACATACCAATTCGGAGACTACATAACCGAAGCTGGAATCTCGAGTCCATTGAGACAGAGTCATACAACATATTCATAGCGCTGGTACCCGTACACGCACGCAGGCTGCAACATGAAGAATACGAAACCTCAGAACCTTGGAATTTAACGGGCGGGTATGTAGACATTCATCAATAGAAAACGCCGAATTAGCACGTAGCGTAAGGTTGAAGAGAAGAAGACATAAGAAACGCTGTCATAGATCGACAAGAAAATCAATAACCCAGGAAAAAATTAAAAGAAAACCACCCCCAAACCAAACCAAACCAAACCACGATACTGGAGAAAAAAAGAGAAAAGAAAAGAAAAAAAGATAGCACAAATCCACCAAAAACCAAACCGACAAAAACAACGACTTTTTAAATATGATAGAAAAAGAAAAACGAACTGTCATGAACCCTTCCTAAACAAAGCCGAAGCAAGCCGTTTATAATCCTCAAGCAGAACCGCCACATCACCAACCCTAAGATCAGCAGGGTTCTCAACATCCAGAAGCCGCTGAATAGGCGGCTCGATCTTAGAGACAGAAGAAGAAGAAGGTGAGTCAGGGGGGTTATTGGATGCGTTGTCCGCTGCTTTTTTCTCCGCTGCAGCAGCAGACTGGGCTGTTCCGATAGGCGGCTCTGAGGGGACGCGGCCGAAGTTGCGTATCATTCCCGGGATATGGTTGAGTGGGTTGATGGAGTTTCCGAAGTTCTTCATGGAATTGAACGGTGTTGGGGTTGAGGAGGACGTGGAGGAGGATGGCGGTGGCGGGGGTGCTTGGGTGGTGGTGTTGGTGGTGGTGGTGGTGGTGCTAGAACTGGTCTGTGGGGGATTTGACGGGGATTCATCGTTGAGTGGATCTGACGTTGCTGTTGTCGAAACAGCCCTCTTGGACCTACTGCTTTGGGTCCTTGCGGAGTCGACGCTGCGGTCCCGCCGAGGTTTTCGTCCACCGACGAGACTTATTAGGCGGTCTTCTGATCGGGCGGGTTGGCTTGGTGGCGCTTGATCTGTATCGATGGATTCCTTTTCGGATTGGCCTCCGTTGGATGATGGGTGCTTGTTGTGGTCATCAGGAGAAGATGGAGCAACGAGGTAGTTGGAATCAGCTAGTGTTTCAGAACGACTACCGTCGGTACCGGGTTGCATGTCCTTTAAGCGACCCAGGACGAAATTCAAGCTGCTGTCCAGTGTTGCTCCGATGTTCTTCAGACCGTGGTCGGCGGTGTTGCGGACGGCATCATTAGCGGCTCCAAGAACCTTTGAAGGAGGCTGAAACAGGTTGCTCAGACGTTGCTGCTGGAGAGATGACGAAGTAGGCGTTTGCGCCAATAAATGCGTCGTGGCTGCTCCATCCTTGTCGCTTGGTGTAAGGAGCTCCGCTGACGCTGTCACTGGGGTCACGTCGGGTGACGCGTTTTTGTCAAGGGGATCATTTCTCTCAACAGCAGGTGCTGAGACGATCTTCGGTTGTCCATCCTGTGTCTCCTCCGCGCGAAGATTGGAGATGTCCACATTCTCCACAAAGGTGATCGCTGCCTCGAGGTTAGTCAAGCAGTAGGCGATCTCGCCATCAATCTTGCTTGATGATCTGAAACGTTGTATGAAATGCAGGTTGCTGATGACACTGAAGCCTTCTGTTGGGCATGTTATCAGCGTATAGATCAGGGTGGGCAATATCTCATCGGCGGAAGATGTAGAAGGAAGCAGTCTCGTTAATGCTTCAACAATCGCCTTGTGTGCAGCGACAAGGTACTTTAGCTTCCCAAGAGGATACTTTTCATCATTCATTTTCATTAAATAATCTCGCGCGGCCGAAAG
>HG983344.1:164965-255031 GCA_900006255.1 Xeromyces bisporus
GGCCGAAAGGCCGTCATTGGCCTCCTTCTGGTTTTCTTCCCCGATCTTCGCAGTATCAATTTCAATGCCAAGGTCTTTCATACCAACTCCGACCAGTGACAGGGACGCTGTCTTGGAGCGTAGTTTTTCATCTCTGACTTCATCCAGAGAGCTACTGTGATGCCATATCTTGTCGTAAACATTTTCGCACACTCTTCGTTCCACGGCTTCTTCCAGCGCGACCTGCTTATGGGCAAGAAACTTCCGAGCCTTTCGCTTTTCCGTGACTTCGGAAGGTGTCAGCATTTGACGACCAGAAGCCGCCGACTCATCTTGCTTGTGGTTTGACCTCCCTTGCGTACTTCCCCGAGGACTCCTAGTGAGCTTTTGAGGCGATGGATCCCGGTTTATTCGAGATGCAAGTGCCGATATATGGGTCGCTATATGCAAGTCCGCACGAGCGTAGAAGTCCTGAAAGAGACTTGCGATCCTCTCGATCGTAGGAGGGGAAGAGTGTACTTTGGCGCTCAGAGAGTTGATAAACCTACGAGACAAGAAGGCGAAGCCGTCAGTAACAAACACCCAACAGCTCATAGACCGTGTTGTATTGGTCTCACCGGTCAGTCAAGCTGATCAATTCGATCGGAAGTTCCTCCGATTGATCTGGTGCAGCGGTCTGCTCGGCTTGTTGCTCGACGCCCCCAAAGCTCGTGTCGGTAGAATCCATTTTCTCAAACAAGTCCGGACCAGCATCCTGATCGTCGTCTCCAGACATGGACAATGAAAGCTGCGTAGAATTGATATATTCCGTGGACATCAAAGACTGATCGGACGTTGTCCTGCTCCGAGCAAAGGGGCTCACGGGCGACGGTTCAAGCCTAGTAAACGGCTGGTTCGTAGAGACACGAGGAGCATTGTCGCCAATGGTATTCGAGGCCATTACGGCTCAAATACAACGTATACTCATCAATATGCAGCTAGCAGATGATGATAACGACTCAAAGTGCGAGCTTCGAGTCGGTGCTGATCAGCAACGGCAACGGAACCACACCACTTCGACTGCTGTTCAGAATGGCGAGAGAGGATAACCGATTAGTCCATGGTAGTAGTATTGCTCAGCAATAATACCGGCCAGCATGCTTCTTCTTTTCTCTTACTACTTTAGAAGTTGGCTTGAAGTAAAAAAAAAAAAAAAAAAAAAAAAATTACGGCAAATCCGGGAGCATCGAAGATCAGGCGTAGAGCCGGTCACGTGCACTCTTATCACGGGATCCAGACTGCGTCACTGATAACGCTGACTTATCGACTTCTACTAAAGTCTACACTTCACGACAACATCGTCGTCGTCGCTGATCTCGTTGAATCCTCTCGTTCATAATGTCTGGCGGCCGGAAGTCATCGAGAAAACACTGTCTTTGGCCTGGAGGACTCTCTGGACTGCTATGGTCCTTTGCGCTCCTCTCCAGCGCCATCTCGGCTTATCAGCCCGGCTACTTCGATCTCCCCGAAATCCCCCTAGTTCCTCCACGCATCCCGTCGACGGACTCTCCAGACTTCTCTGGGGCGCATGAGTTTGTGAGTGTGGTTTGCTCATTTTACTATGGATGGTATTTGCTGACTGTGTCTGGTAGACGCTTCGCCATATTTTCCACCGAGGTGCCTACCAGCATCCTACTCTTCACCGCAGGCTCGATGTCAAACCAAACACTCGTCTCTGGATTTCTTCAGAAGATGGCATCGATGGGGGGGAGCCCGTTGCGTTTGATAACTCTCCACTGCCTGCTTCGTCTAACCCGCTTATAATACAACGACTCGCGGACCGCCGCCTCTCCGTTATCAACTCCTACCTGACGACTGCTCGAACAACCGGACAAGTTGCTGCCTTGTCGCCGTCAGAATGGGTGATGGATACAATTGCTGGCCCGAACATAACCCAGAAAGAGAGCGTTCTGACGTTCGCCAAGATGGCGCGAAACGACTACATAGAGGATCCAGGTACAGACGATTGGGAAGATATTAGCGGCCCGTTTAACCACTCGCGTAAATTCGGTTGGGAGGGAGATGGCCTAAGGGGGCATATATACGCGGACAAGAAGAATAGTACCATTGTCATCTCGCTAAAGGGCACCTCGCCTGCGCTTTTCGATGGTGCTGAGACGACGGCGAATGACAAGATTAACGATAATCTTCTATTCAGCTGCTGCTGCGGGCAAGGAGGATCATATCTCTGGAGACAAGTCTGCGACTGTCAGAAATCTCCATATACCGCCAACTTGACTTGTATTGTCGAGGCCATGACCAACGAAAACCGATATTACCAAGCTGCTATCGATCTGTACTCCAACGTGACGGAAATATATCCTGATGCCAATGTTTGGTTGACGGGCCATTCTTTAGGTGGAGCGGTAACCAGCCTACTGGGCTTGACGTTTGGACTGCCTGTTGTCACATTTGAGGCCGTTCCGGATGCTCTACCGGCGGCTCGCCTTGGTCTACCCAGCCCGCCTGGAAACGACCCACGGTTACCTCAATCTCGACAATATACAGGAGCTTACCACTTTGGTCATACGGCCGATCCTGTATACATGGGAACTTGCAATGGAGTTAGTTCGGTTTGTACCTGGGGAGGTTATGCCATGGAGTCGGCATGCCACACGGGCCAGATGTGTGTGTACGACACGGTTGCAGACAAGGGCTGGCGCGTGGCCATTGGAACCCATCGCATCAAAGAGGTGATATCCGACGTTATTGAATCCTATGATAATGTCGCTTCTTGCGCTCCTGAGGAGGAGTGCTACGACTGTGAGCTGTGGAAATTCTTCCGCAGCAATGGATCCGAAATTACCACAACGACGACCACTACCTCAACAAGCGAGCCAACCTCAACAAGGACGTCGACATGTAAGACGCCTGGATGGTGGGGTTGTTTGGATAAGACAACTACTACTACAACAGAATCCGAGACGTCGACGTCGACGACCTGCAAGACCCCCGGATGGTTTGGCTGTAAGGATCCCACGACAACCACAGCGGCAACTCCGGAGCCGACAATCACGACCACTGAACCAGAACCGACCGCTACCACTACGACTTGCACTACTCCGGGCTGGTTTGGTTGTCGCGATCCCACGAGCACGGTGGCGGCAACTTCAACTTGTGAGACGCCGGGATTCTTTTGGGGATGTCTGGATAGGTCAACCGAGGATTTGGCTCCGTTCGTCACACCGGCTCCCACGTCCTCGTTTCCATCGCCATTGTTGTAAATGAATGCGCAACGAGTAACGTTCTTGAGCTTGTCTGCATCTGTCTACGAGTTAAGAGTTTTGGGGAAATTGACCGGCGTTATGGGATCGATGCTTTCTGGAATTTTAGATTTGGCATAGCGTTTCATTCTTCCTTTGGCTTTGGCGTTCATGTAACTTTTTGGAAGGAAACTTTTTTATTATGCATCAGATTATGATACGAGATATGAAACTAGCACAGCAACAATTCCCAACAAGCTGATCAACCAGAAGTTCTGCAGTCTCCAGACGGGCATCGGAGGGTGCCGTTGTGCGAAATCAACAACACCAACACCAACGCTACCGGTATCTCTTCTGATGCTCCGTAATATTGATCAGTCCAGATGCCTCATTGCCTTCTAGACTGCCCAGCTTTCTAATTGATAATCCAGTTGCCTGACCAAACCGCAACACCCTCCGAGGCCAACACCAACAAATCCGACTTATAATAACTCGGGTGTGATTCGCTTAACCCTTGGTTCCAGACTTTGTGGGGTTCAACCTTAAACAGGCCCTTTCCGAGTTTCCTGTTCTTCTGTTGAATCTGTTCTGCGGCTTAGAAGACGATCCTCCGCAGAACCAAAACGCAACGCTCACAAATCACTGGCTGCCGGTGAATCCTGCATTACATATCATTATCCGTTTCCAATCCCTCTTTCCAGTGCGTGAGGAGAAAATGAGGAGAAAAGGAAAAAAACTCAAGGGACCGTAGCGTCGATGACGTCTCAGACTCTCAGTCGTCTCTGACTCTCTGAGGAGGGAGGTCTCCGAGAATCTGCTTTTGGGCTGGAAGTCTCTGCTGAATGAGCACTGGGCATAGACTGGAACAAGTCACTATCATCATGTTGCATTTTTCTCCACCGTTTTGTTCCTTATGTTTTTTGCTGGATTGGAGAATGGATTCGTTGTGACACGGTCCCCCCGGTGGTACTTAAAAGAGACCTGGCCTCCTTCCTTCGTCTCTGCTTACGCTTCGTTCTCTATTATCCTATCAGCATCTTTCTGTTTAAATCATTAGTAGAGCCCTACTTTGTTTTATCCATCTTCTAGTGATAAGCCTCCATCATGGGTAAAAACGAAGAACCTAGTACGTCTAAACTGCTTTGATGCTGCATCCTTGTCATACCTCGACACAGGGCTAACCCGAACGGTTCTCAGAGACCTACCGCTATAATGAGAAACCTGTTTATACCACCTCCAACGGGTGTCCGGTTGGTTCATACCGCTTCCTCCCCAGTCACACAAGGACGGCAACAGGGTTAACGAGGTGGTAATTCCAGGTCATGGACCCAGAGGCCTCGTTGCGGTTTGGTCGTAATGGACCTCTCGCGCTTCAGGACTTCCATCTGATCGACCTTCTGGCACACTTTGACCGGGAACGGATTCCGGAGCGTGTCGTCCACGCCAAGGGTGCTGGCGCTTATGGCCAGTTTGAGGTTACGGACGACATCAGCGACTTGGTACGTTTGAGTGCATTCCTTCCTGCCCTGGTTCAACATGTTGCTGATCCGATAACCATGTAGACCGTCGTCGACATGCTCAAAGGAGTCGGCAAGAAGACCGACATGTTTGCCCGCTTCTCGACGGTGGGAGGGGAGAAGGGCTCCCCTGATAGCGCGCGTGATCCTCGAGGCTTTGCTCTCAAGTTCTATACGGATGAAGGAAATTGGGACTGGGTGTTTAACAACACTCCGGTGTTCTTCATTCGGGATCCCGCGAAGTTCCCCATCTTTATCCACACGCAGAAGCGAAACCCACAGACTAACCTGAAGGATGCCACCATGTTCTGGGACTACCTGTCGACGCACCAGGAGTCGATCCACCAAGTCATGCATCTCTTTAGTGACCGCGGCACACCGTATTCGTACCGTAACATGAACGGCTATTCGGGGCATACCTACAAGTGGATCAAACAAGACGGTACCTTCAATTATGTTCAGATCCACTGCAAGACGGACCAGGGCAGCAAAACATTCACCAACGAGGAAGCAGGTAGGCTATCCGCCGACAACCCAGATTGGCACACACAGGACCTCTTCGAGGCAATCCAGCGCGGTGAAAACCCATCCTGGACTTGCTACGTACAGGTCCTCAGCCCGGAACAAGCCCAGAAATTCCGCTGGAACATCTTCGACCTCACCAAAGTCTGGCCGCAAGCCGAAGTCCCACTCCGCCGCTTCGGAAAGTTCACTCTCAACAAGAACCCGCAGAACTACTTCGCCGAGGTCGAACAGGCCGCATTCTCCCCATCCCATCTCGTCCCCGGCGTCGAGCCATCCGCCGACCCGGTCCTGCAATCCCGCCTCTTCTCCTACCCAGACACCCACCGTCACCGCCTGGGCGGCAATTACGAGCAAATCCCCGTCAACTGCCCCCTGCGCTCTTTCAGCCCCTACCACCGCGACGGCTTCATGAATGTCCGCGGCAACTACGGCGCCAACCCCAACTACCCATCTACCTTCCGACCCCTCACGTACCGACCCGTCAAGGCTAGCCAGGAGCACGAGCAGTGGACCGGCGCTCTCGTGGCGGAGCAGCTTCCCGTCACCGATGAGGACTTCGTTCAGCCCAACGCGCTCTGGCATGTGCTTGGTCGTCAGCCGGGTCAGCAGGATAATCTGGTGAAGAATGTCTCGGGGCATTTGAGCGGGGCGCACGAGCGCGTGCGGAAGCAGACGTATGACATGTTCGGCCGGGTTAATTCGGATCTGGGACGGCGGATTCAGGAGGCTACTGAGGCTTTGGCGGATACTACGAAGGCGTCGCGGTTGTAGTCATCATTGATAGTTCTGGTCTGTTAGCAATGAATGTTATGTCTGAATCACGGAAGATAGCATAATCCCCCGTACGGTAATCCCGAGTCCCCAGGATAACACCAGAAGCCTAACCAATCGCCTTGAATAAGACCAGGAGTCAGGATAGAACGGAATTTGACAAAGCAAATATAGGCAGCGTATTATTCACTGGCCGCCCTTGCTGTCTTCTGCGAGTCCGCAGTGCGATAATAATACATGCATGGTTGGAGCAGCTTCATGGACATGGCGCGTAGCTTGTCATTTACAGGTAGTATACCTGCAGGACCTGGGCGCTCAGCGCTATGATGACTGCCACACGAATAGCTACTTAAGTAACCAAGTCGTGTCCTGTCGTTGAAAATAAATAAATCTGAGTTGAGAGGCAAAGACTGGAGCGAGGAGCGTTGGATAAGTTCCTCAGATTCCAGCCTGCAGGCTGGTCCGGAGTCGGACTCCGGAGCCAAGTAGCGGTAACTAGCGATAAGCGGTCGGGGTGCCGAAGTAGCGAGTTCCGGGGACATTCCGTGGCGCCCGGTGCAGCCCCGGCCCCGGGCCCGGGCGCCCCGCTGACTCCTGAGAGTTTCTTCATGGTTCATGCCAATAATGCACGAGATTTATGACATGAATATCATTAATACCGTATCGGTGACTCGCATAGTCAACGTCCATATCATGTCACTCCTAACTTCTTCTCTCAGAAAGTAATGTTGTCGCTGACGTTTGGATTGGAATCGGTGACGCTCTCGACTTTTGAGCTTTTTCCGTCGGAATTGAAGACGAACACCCAAGGAAAAGAAAAGACCCCGAATAATGCCATGAAGAACGATTATCCATCATGCCATGTGGATACCAGTTGACGGACGGCTGTTAGGCAATAGAAAGAAAGAAAAGATTTTAGGTGTATGTAGCTACTAGATAGTTACTGATTGCTCGTCGCCAGCTCTCTTCTTCCCACCACCGACACCATGCCGCAGGACACGGACACGGACATCGCCGTTGCCAGTGTGCCCGCGAACAAAACCTCTCCTCCTCCTTCTTATGCTCCTCCACCGGGTCAATCGCCCGTCACTGACACTTCCGCAACCGACGACGAAGAAATCCTCCACAATGCCAAAGCCGCTACTGATAAGGAGCGGGACATGACCCTGCTGCAGGGCCTGAAGCTCTATCCCAAGGCCGTTGCTTGGAGCGTTTTCATCTCTACCTGTATAGCCATGGAGGCGTACGATATCTGCTTAGTGAATAATTTCTACGGCCTTCCTCAGTTTAGTCGGAAATATGGGGAGCAATTGGCCGATGGGACTTATCAGGTTCCGGCGAGGGTGAGTGACATTCCTGTCAATTCCTCCTAACTATACGTCCCAACTGGCTTCTGGCAGACAGACTCTCCCGGCTTTGGTGGTAGAACTAATTGTTGACAGTGGCAATCCGGTCTCAGTAATGGTGCGTACGTTGGGGAGATCATTGGTCTCTTTATCAACGGATGGACTTCGGAGCGGTTTGGGTACCGCTATACCATCATGGCGTGTCTTGTTCTTGTGAGTGCGTGGACCGCTATCTTCTTCACGGCACCGAATATCCAGGCGCTGCTTGCTGCGGAGATCCTCTCGGGGATTCCATGGGGTGTATTTCAGACTTTGACCGTCACCTATGCCTCTGAAGTCTGTCCGGTTGCCCTGCGCGGGTACCTGACGACCTACGTCAATTTCTGCTTCGGTCTAGGCCAACTCATTGGCATAGCCGTGATTAAGGGCATGATGAGCCGGGATGACGAATGGGCCTACCGCGTTCCCTACGGCCTACAATGGATGTGGCCATTACCATTATTGCTGGCCGTCTTCTTCGCCCCCGAGTCACCCTGGTGGCTAGTCCGCAAGGGACGAACGGACGACGCCAAACGATCCCTCCTCCGCCTCACCAGCGTCGACCGCGAGACCGACTTCGACGCCGACGAGACCGTATCCATGATGCTGCACACGACTGCGCTAGAAACCAAGATCACCAGGGGAGCCAGCTACCTCGACTGCTTCCGCGGCACGGACCTGCGCCGCACCGAGATCGTCTGCATGGTCTGGGCCATCCAGAACCTCAGCGGCAACTCCTTCTCCAACTACTCCACCTACTTCCTGGAACAGGCGGGCCTGAGCTCGTCGGATTCGTACAATTTCGCAATGGGCCAGTACGGCATCAACATGCTCGGCGTCTTCGGCGCCTGGTTCCTCATGACGCTCGGAATCGGCCGCAGGTCGCTCTACCTCTACGGCCTCTGCGGCCTCTGTCTCATGCTCCTCGCTATGGGCTTCCTCGGTCTCGCCCCCAGCTCGCACAAGACCGAGGCATCCCTCGCAACCGGCTGTCTCATGCTCGTCTGGGCCCTCTTCTACCAACTCACCGTCGGCACGGTGTGCTTCTCGCTCGTCGCCGAGTTCTCCACCCGCAGACTGCAGCTCAAGACCGTCGTGCTGGGTCGGAATCTTTACAATATCGCCGCTATCGTCTGCGGCGTCCTTACGCCGTACATGCTGAACCCGTCCTCGTGGAACTGGGGTAATTTTGCCGGTTTCTTCTGGGGTGGGTTGTGCTTCCTGTCGATTGTTTATACCTACTTCCGAGTGCCGGAGCCGCAGGGGAGGTCGTTTGCGGAGCTTGATCTGCTCTTTGAACGCGGGGTTTCTGCGAGGAAGTTTGCTAGTACTAGGGTGGATGTTTTCGAGGAGACGGTTTTGGAGGATTGTGATGCTAATGCTGCTAATGGTAATGGTAATACTAATAAGGGACAGGATTGCTATTCTGATCCTTCGCGGTTGGAGAAGGGCTCTGCGGTTGAGGCTGATAGGTCTTCATGATATTTGACATGATGGCTTATACCATTACACGGGATATGGATAACGATTGCATGGTTGGAGTTCTGTTGATGCTATTAACTGGTAATAAAAATCACGAGGTATATACCACCGGGCAGTGAACCCGGATAATCAACGAGAATATGTGCACTTATACCAAGAAAGCCGCAGCTTACTCGTTAGACCACTCAGGCTTCTTCTTCTCCGAGAAGGCAGTCATTCCTAGAAACGAAACTGGTCAGCAAAAAGCCCATACCGAAAAGAAAGCCACCCAAAGGAAAAGAAAACCAACCAATCTTCTGATCCCGACTCCCAAACAACGAATGGAAAATCCTCCTCTCATACTCAACTCCCTCTCTAACCCCAAGCTCCTGCGACTTATTGACCGCCTCCTTAGCCCCCAAGATCGCAACCTGCGAGTACCCCGCAATCTTCGCCGCCGTCTCAATCGCCCCCTCCAACAACTCCTCTCTCCCCTTCCCTTCCTCCACAACACTCGACGCAACCCCCCAGTCACCCGCCTGCTTCCCGTTAAAGTTCTTCCCCGTCAGAATGATCTCCATCGCCCTGCTCTTACCCAGCACACGGGTTAGCCGCTGCGTCGCACCCGCACCGGGGATAGTCCCGAGCTTGATCTCGGGCTGCCCGAAGACGGCGGTCGGGGTGCAGTGGATGATGTCGCACATGAGCGCGAGTTCGCACCCGCCACCCAGCGCGTAGCCCGAGACGGCCGCGATGACGGGCTTGCGGATGTTGTTGGCTAGATGTGACCAGGGGGTTATGAAGTTGGATTTGTAGGCGGAGGAGAAGGTTAGGGGGGCCATTTCTTTGATGTCGGCGCCGGCTGTTGGTAGTAGGGTATGGTTCGTTAGCTTTGGGTTTCATTTGTTGTGTGTTCGTCTTTCTGTGGGAGGTTTCGTACCGGCAAATGCCTTTTCGCTGCCCGTGATGACGATGGCGCCGGTTCCGTCGTCATCGTCGTATTTGCTTAGGGCATCGTTGAGTTCTCGGAATAGAGGGCTAGAAAGGGCGTTGAGGGCTTTGGGTCTGTTGAGGGTGACTGTCGAGTACATCATGTCATTAACATACCAATTCACACTCACTGCCAGCCCTCCACTAAACTAATACTCACTCAATCCAACACCAGGCTTAGGAGTCGATGTCAAGATGTTCTCGTACTCCGGCGCAGCAGACGAGTAGGGTCTGCTTGCCCTGATGTAGTAGGTTTTGAAGGGAATGGCGGTTCTGGATGAGACCAGTCGCGAGCACTGTCTGGTGAAGGAGAACATATTCGTCCTAGTCGTCCTAGTACTGATATTCGTGGTATATACGGAGGAAGAGAGGAATTGATGGTGAGAATGTTCGGAGAAGAAGAAGAAGCTTGAAGTGGTGATGTATGGAGTGTAACAGCCGAGGTAATCCTGGCCAATCAGAGGGCAGCATCTCTTGCCAATTAGAACACCGATGGTCCGAGATCCACAAGCCACGTGCCCTCTTTTTTATCACCAGAGTGCCGTTATAATACCGTAAGTACGGTAATGTATCACAGCCGCAGAACACGTGGCGGTGTTGTAACATTGTAAGACCCGTCAAGCCACAATCAGAAACCAACTCGCAACGGCCAGTTTTCCTATTCTTGATAGTGAAAGCCACGAAGTTCAATTCATCGACCATCGCCTGTCTATACATATATCCCAGCTGTGCTCCAATTCGATCTCCCACAGCTATCCGTCAGAGCCATCTGGGAACCCAACGTTCGCGACTCCGAGCTCCCTAAAATCGCGACTTCGCAACCAGCCATGGACGTCCCTGAACCCGAGCAGACGCCGTTCACGGCTGTGACGGCGCAGACTTCAAAGATCTCCAGGGTGAGTATGATGATGATGCGGCTAGGGATGCTGCAATAGGTGGCAGTTGCTGTATAAAGATTGCGGGTTTTCGCAATTGCGAGGAACGAACTCGTCGCAAGCAAGCGGGTTGGAAATTGTCCGGTTCGGTTTTGGCTAACGGTTTCGCTTTCTGTATTTTTTTACTTATATTAGCAATATCAAGCGTACCTTGATGCTTCGACGCCGTTCACCGTTCACAGATGGGTTGGTACCGGGGTGCTTCTTTTGGTGTTTTTCTTGAGAATCGTCTTTGCGCAGGGATGGTATATCGGTATGCCTGCCGCAATTTCAACTCTGCCTTCGGTCCGAACATAACGGGCAGGTCGTCTTTTAAGACCTTCATGTCTAACGAATAACCTCCGCAACAGTGGCATACACATTGGGAATCTACCTCCTCAACCTCTTCCTAGCCTTCCTACAACCCAAATTCGACCCGTCGCTTACGCAGGACGAGAGCATGGAGGATGGCGACGCCTCGTCCAGTCTGCCAACGAAACAGGACGACGAGTTCCGTCCGTTCATTCGCCGTCTTCCCGAGTTTAAGTTCTGGCATGCTGCGACTCGCGCGATCGCAATCGGGTTCTTCTGTACTTGGTTTACGGTTTTTGATATTCCGGTGTTTTGGCCTGTGTTGGTTATGTACTGGATTATTTTGTTTGTGTTGACGAGTAGGTTTTCTTTCTCTCTTTCTTTCTTTCTTTTTCTTTTCTTTTCTTTTATTTGAGGTCTTCTTGATCTTGGTGCTGACTTTGATCTCGTACAGTGAGACGCCAGATTCAGCATATGATCAAATACCGCTATGTTCCTTTCTCGTTCGGGAAGACGCGATATGGCCGTGAGTAGATTGACTTGCTCTACGCCGGTCTTCTCTTGTCTTTCTTTGCATTTGGCTGAGCGGGGACCATTCCTTTCTTTTCCTTTCTGACCTATTTCTTAAAATCCTGTTACTTATTGCTTCTCTACGAGAAGAGAAAAAACTACTGTTCAAAGGCAAGATTCTTTGAATTTACGATTTTAATTCCCGGAAGCCTGACTTGCTATATGATACCTCCTTTCGCGAGCTGACTGAGACGAGTGTCATTGTGTTGATCCCGGCATTGTTGGTTTTACCATATCATTGCCTTTTTTCACCATTGATTTCTCTTCTTGCCTTGTGAATCTGTACAGTTCCTCGAATATCACGCTTGCCCGTCTGGTGTATATGACTATGTGACGACTGCCTGTCTTTCAGGGGGTTGTTTTGGTACTGTGGACATCTTTTTGCTGTTGTATTATTGATGTATGTTTTATAGACTGTAACGCGTGTCTTTCAAGAATACCCATGAAATGAGCTTCTGTTTTATGTACGTTCCAGACTCTACTATGTACCAGCGTGTGGTATTGATGCTGTTGCTGATTGGCATCGTCTAACCCTACATGTACTACTGCATATGTTGGTAACCATTGGACACTTTATAAATCAACGGATGAGTTTCGGCGGAGGTCAATGACGAGCAATCCAGTCGTTCGACATCGAAAGTACCAATAGACAATATACCAAATAGCAAGAACGATGACATGAATGAAATCAAAAACATCCACCCTAACCAGGCACCTGTCTCGAGTCACCCATCCAATTGAATCAACCGACAAAACCAAGAATGTCCAGGACTGGAGCCCTAGACAAACGCAACTCCCATCAGCGAGCGACAAAACCTGGCATCATACCACCCCCATCCATACTACATTTAGCATTTAATCGACACATTCTGGATCCATGGGACAATAGGGAAGTGTACTAGTATTTTCAGTATGAGTGAAATGCGTGTAATCGGTATACTGTATATAGCGCTCCTCGGGATTGTTAATGTCACTGGGTCGTATGAGTTGCGGATCCCGTTTCAACAATCGCATTTTGAGATCCGGGCCGGGGGTTGTCGTCGGTTGGGCGTTTCCGGTGCGTACAGACGAAGCCGGGGTGGTGGAGGTGGAGGTTGATGTTCCAGTATTTGTCTCTGAGTCGCCGTTTTCGGTCCATTTATGAGTAAGAATATACAAGACCATCGGATCCTGCCTCGATTGCTTTTTGGCATTCGGGCCTGGTGTCGTTGTGGGTTGGGCGGGTTGGGCATTTCTGGCGCGTACAGCTACTGACGTGAGGGTGGATGGGGTGGCTTTGGGGCCGTTTGTTTCGGTTGTGGTTGTGATTCCGGAAGCTGGGGCGCCGGAAATGAACGCTTGTGAGGTTGCGGCGAGGAGCGTTGCCGCGAGGATTGCGTAGGATTTCATCTTGAACCTCGAACAGATGCGGGTCGGTTTGTAGGAGGCGAGAGTAAAGGCGAGAGTAACTCGTAAGGAATGGTTTGTATAAGATCAATTGGCTTCCGCATTATGCAGCGACGAAGCCCCGGAATATCACAACAGATGCCAAATGTTTGATGTTGGATTAGTTCGACAAAGGGAGAGAAGAGGCTAGAAAGCGGGCGAGCATCCATTTTATACCAGCAGGACTACCTATGTACCAGCGTGCTGCGTAAGTAACCAACCTCGTACCTCAATGGAGGCGTCTTATTCATGCAGTTTCTTCGAGGTAAAGAAAGTTCAAAGGTCAAAGAGTACGTAGATTAATTGGCCGGGCAAGCGTCAGACAACACTACTGTCTGCCCTATCAAAGTGAGAGTCTGGAATATGCCACCGTCGCCATGGCATGAAGCCCACATGGCATGGGCCGCATGTAGAAAATCCCGGGTGACTGATCATTGCGATGACATCTGTCAGATTGTATTGACGTTTGCTCGGAGATCCAGCCGTTGACCTTCGAGACTCGAGTACATGGCAGGGATCGGAGAGTGAAGTGTGATAGCAACCGGAGCTCATGTCGGAAAGAGACGTCAATAGGCTTTTGATATCCTTAGGCTTAACCCTAGTCTCAGCCCTAACCCTGTAACTAACCTGTTACGTTACCGTATTGCTTTTCTCAGCATGCCCAGACCTCAATTTGATTGGCTGGGTCATTCACATGACCAACCCAATCGGTCTCGCTCTCTGTATGTAGAATTTTGGCTGACAAGGATCACAGTAATAAAGCAAGAAATACCACGCCGGTCTAACAAAAATGGTTTATCAAGGAAACGCGAGACGCTTGGCTGTATCTATTCCCAAATACCGCGAATTAGATACCCCTTAGAGCCGAGTCAGAATGCAAACTTAGTCTGAACAAACAGCAGATGAACACCATTCAAGTCATTCCAAATCGAGTCAACGTCCCCAGCATCACAAACACGTTACACACAACTGACAGACCCAGAAACGCTTAAGAGTCCCAGGCTACATACCATGACTCTCACCAGCCAGTGCAAACCAACCAGACCGCACTATTTGGTAGTCAACTACAACTTTTGAATCCACAGCTCCATTATACGCCGATTGGAACCGGTGAAGCAGAGCTGGAACGGCAATCCCCGCCGGTGGTTACCGTAGACTGACTGGAGCATCTTGGCAATTACTGGCGCGCGGAATCGGGTGTGTGAGTGCAAAGGTTGAGTATTTATTTGGAGTGGGGGGTAACGTTGCGGAATAGACAGTTGCAACGAAGAGGAGTGTTGTGGTGAGGATTGCGTGGAGATCCATATTGAAGCGACGCGGGAGGTTGGAAAATATCTGGTAAGTGACTTGAAGGAGCAAGAATAACCTTCTCTGGTTGTTTCGATTTCGTGCAAGGATGAAGCCTTCAAATATCAAAGCAAAAGCCAAGTGATTGATGTTGGATTATCTATAGACAGAGGATGATCAGAGGATAGTGCATCCACTTTATATCCGCCAATTTAAGACCGGAATCGTGTCACAATGCGGACGCCTTATTCATGTAAGTTCAAAGCAGAGAAAGCACGAGGGTCAAAGCATGACTCAATCGACGAAGTCACAGTTTTCCTTCCTCGATTGAGAGCATGGTCGCATCATAGTTGGAAGATGCCGGTCACAGAACTGTCGATATGCGGATAAAAACCATATGGAGCCCCCGTGAATGAGATTGCATAGGGAGATCCAGGCCTTTCCGTACTGCTTCCTCCGGTTGCGCCAAATGTCAGTCCGGAAAAAGGTGTCAATAAAGACTTGTTTTCGGTGTTTAGTATTCCCGTATTTAACCCAAATCTAGCCCTGATGGAAATTCGGTTTAACTTCCTCGACTTAAGGCATGGAAATCGGGCAACACTACCTGCTCTAGATATACAACAGCTGATGAAGTTGCCGATACGTCGATCCGCATCAATAACTCGCAGGATCCCGGAGAAATGATCGATCATGGCAAAGACATCTGACAGATTGCATGGACGGAGGTATCTGCACTCTAACTTTCTTTGTCGTTGTGTCTGGACTCTGAAGTATGAATTTATGAAAATGCAGAGATTGAAGAGTGAAGCAGAAACGGAATCCTGAAAAGTTAGCACTGTAAAAGATTCAAAAGGTTGCTGGCTGCTGCGAGCACCTCAAATTGTCAACAGGAGTTGGAAGAAAGTTGGTTGTCGTTGTTTGATACGTATTCCGGCGCTTAGCCCTAACACTAGCCCTAGCCCTATTACTAGCCCTACAAGATAACTTACCCTGATCAATACCACATACCAATATGATAGACATTATTACCGATACATCTGGTAGAAAGGATCAGAAGAAAACCAAAAAGCAATAATACTTTAAGTTATATGCTGCTACAATACACACACATGCTCGAGTCACCTATCTAATCCCCCCAGAACTGCACAGAGTAGCGCCGTAAGGAAAGGCACGCCGCGCCGGTTTAACTTAAAAAAAAAACAAGGGACACTTGACATATCCCCAGAGTCATCCATCGTAGATCCGACAACACCAACGGACACCCACCCGATCGAGTCAACCGACACCCAGGAGAGTCCAAGACTTGGACACCCCTAACAAACATAGTACATGACTCCCACCGACGAGCGCAATCCACAAGTGACCACACCATGCCACACCATACCACCAATCATATTCACAAGCAAGCCCCTGGATTATTCGGACATGGTTTCGATTCATCGCTTGCAGCATTTTGGGAATGCGCATGCGCAGTCGCAGCAGCCTCCACGCTAGAGACCACATCGGCTGTAGGACCACCGAATATAGTGATGAAATCGCGTTTCGGTGCTGATCCGAGTTTATGCTCCGGGCTGGGTGTCGGCGTTGGTGTTGGTGTTGGTGTTTGGTGAGCGCCTTGTTCGTTTCTGGCGCCGAAATGCAGCGAGATGGATGTGCCGGTGGCATGGACGGTGGCGGCGAGGAGTGTTGCGCTGAGGATTGCGAGGAGGTTCATCCTGGGATGGATGTTGTGTGGGTAGCAGGAAGGCAGGAGTATTAGGTGATAGCTTGCAAAGTGATTTCTGTTTCGTGTGAAGATGATTGAAGTTTTGTAAGACTTGAAGGTCGGATTGAGGTTGGTTCAGACTGAGGAAGACCAGCGGTTAGGAAGCGGGCGTGCATCCATTTTATAGCCAGTATCAATATGACTACCCCGATATTATACGCAGAAACCCGGATGAATGTTTGGTCATTGCGGAGGCCATTTGCTCAAATGGAGTGGTGCAGAGCGTCCAGTATTCTGACTTTCTTTGTCGCTGGATCCGAATAAAGAAAATTTATAATGCAGGGATTGGAGGACGACAAAGAGGCGCCAGTAGATAAGTCCGATGAAGCTCAATAGGGAACCACTTAGAATGACTCAAGAAAATCGCAAATCTGGGTTGTTTCATGTCGACATAAAGAAAAGATAAGGCGTAGGATCGAGTCAACGAAACCATTCATAGGATTCATAACACTTAACAGCGGAAGCAACAAACCAAGGATCATGCAGACATATGCAGACGCCGAACATAACACAGCAAAAATAGAAACTCGTTGAAGCAAAAGTCAGGAATCCTCCCATACCAACGTTAGTCATATCTCGAGATGTTCAACACTGTCCGACCTCCTTGTCTCAACACGCTTCACACTCTCGCCGAGGGACAGTTCGGAGATGGATCGTTCCGGGGTTGGTCGGTCTATTTCCTTCTCTTTCGTGCATATCCATGTTGACGCGTACATATTCACGCTGTTCAGGTAGTTAGCAAATCTGACAGAACCAGATGGCACATAGAGAATTATAAACATACCGGTCAATACACGCTCCGGGAAACCGCGCACCGACCCGGCGTGGCTTGAATCCGTTTTTCTGAAAATGTTCCATGTACCAGGGCTCGATGCTTGCAGAACGGAGAAGTACGCGACCACCGATCTTAAGAGCGTGGTTCAGGGTCCGTACTTGGCTGGCTGCTTCGGTGCCCTCGGGGTCGAACCAATCCATGGAATCCATGACCTGAATGTGTTGTGTTTAATACGAATGGTTCTAGTAGATAGGGAAACATGCGGGAAAGAGAGTAGAGAGGTGCTCACCACTGCAATGGTCAAGGTTCCAGGTGTAAGACGGTTAATGACCTCGTTGAGCTCATCCGTATGTATTCTCAAGCCATCAAAGGCTCCGGGTGTGGATAATGTGACATGGGCCTTTGGCGTCAAATATGCCGGATGAGATCTGTGACTCGTTAGTCTTCAACGAACTGAATTTCGATAAAGCCTAATACTTACCTCCGAGAGTATCTACCCTGTAAGCATAGGAAGTAGAAGTAGTTGTCGCTGCTGATCAGAGTGTTCATTGCCACCGGATCCAGCGTGTTGACAACATACTCCCAAATGGACTGACCGCTAACCTCCGAAGCATTTTTCATGTCCTCTGTCAGGCCGTTCCGCTTAAGAAAGTCGTCGACGATCATGTTCCGCTGATTCCGGGGAACTCCAGCAGCTTTCCATGCAAACCACTCCGTCCCAACAACTGCCCAGTTGAGCGGTTTGCTCAACAGTACACGACGGATTCGCGGCCAGATCTTTCGTTGTTCACTCACGCTCGGAGCTTCACATAGTCTCCGAACCTCTCCTTCGAGACCAAAGATTTTAAATAAGTATCGGACCATTATCACTGCATACCGTGACCCGCCGGTTTCGTATAGCCCTTTTCCTGAAGTAGATGTGAAGACGCGGTCATGCTCAAGCCAGAACTGAAACGCTTGGCTGGAGAGATGCGGGCTCAAACGAGAAATCAATAATCGGCGGAATTCATGATGCTTCCCTTCGCCGAAGATCTTCCAGATATCGCGATGGCCAAGGGCGATGAAGCTTGCTACCTTGAGTTCGAGTAGATGGTTTTGGCACGGGTTGAGATCAACGGCATGGACCCTCCGCGGACGTTTCTGCAAATAGTCGAGGATATTATCACCAGCACTGGAGACGGCCAGAATAACATCATCGCGTCCAATGTTCAGCAACCGGTGATCGACGCGTGGGTCTTCCCACGTAAAGGCATAGATGTACTCGCTTTGGAATTGAGTATGCTTGGGAAGTAGATCATTGTAGAAAATGCGGTAGGGGTGGTTCTGGTAAAAGGAAGACGGCAACGGAAGATTGGCACTCAGGTTGATAACCGCCGACTCGCATGCCTTGGACCGAATCTCACGGTTGCTTTCGTTAACGGCTTCCTCCATCTCTCTCCTATGGTTCACAGGCATCAGGTAGGGTGACTCAGTAAACGAGGCGTCAAGTTTCTCAATAGTCTCCTGGCTCGACAGGGTCGACGTGAAATCCTTCTGGCAACCAATGAAGATGTAGTATGGTATCCCTCCAAGAAGATAGTTTCTCTCACTTGCTGAGATGACTGTCCCAAAGCGGTATTCCAAATAGTCTCTGCGGGCCGCTTCGAGGCTAACACGATCGGCTTCGAACCAAGCTCGCCAAAACGCACGGCCAAACCAGTTGACGTGGCGGTTGAAGACGCCGCCGATGTAATTCCTAGAGTACACATCGACGATACTTTGCACTTTATGTATAAGAGTTAGCCAAGCCATCCGACGCGAGGGGAATATGCGCCATACCGTAGAAATCACAAACTCCTAGGATTCCGGTTGAACTTAACAGAGTAGACAGAGAATCGACGACGCTGTAATATTCTTCACAAGGGGTTAGCGGAGATGGCGATGCACGCACAGCCGAATGTAATGCCAACCTGGAATCATCGACAAGCTGTAACTCATGGTGACCATATCCGCACCTCCACCCGGTGACGTTGATACACCAGCTGGTAGGCTAAACGACCGCGCATCCTGACAAATAACGCTGATATTCTTCCAACCCAGTCTTTCAAATCGTTGGCGAGCAACTTCGCAAAGCGAAGGAGAAAGATCCACCAGATAGACATGCGAGAAGAAAGTATCGACAGGGAGAAATTCACCCATAGCTTCGATGTTGTATCTGACATTGGGGTTAATCGTCGACCACCTATGTGGAGAATACCGGTATTTATTGTTAGAGCTTACCCAGTGCCTCCGCCGAGCTATACCATTTAGTAACTATTCATTCATGGTGTGAATAGAGAGAGCAGACTTACATCTACCCAAGTCGGCTGTCCATGCCGTAGCAGTCTGTTCTCCGTCTTGAACTTCAACTGAGCGGCCACAAGTCCCAGCATATCCTCACGACCTCGGAGAAGTCGGCGACGGGTGGCATCGTATACAGCAGCCTTACATCGTTGTTAGTGTACAAAACATCAGCACCAGTCAATTTTCGCAGCCTCACCTGAGTCCTGTAGAAGCTCTCCAATGCATGTTGCTGGCCCTCTCCACCCGCGTCATGAGGTTTGAGAAAGGTGGCATATACAAATTTCGCATAGGTAAAGATTCCGCTATTGTAGTCGACTTTTATCCTCCCAAGAGACAGCAAAAGTCCAAAGACAATGAGCGCGCACACGGCAAAGGCGGCACCTGCAAGGTACACATGAAGCCAACTCACGCCGTTCAATATCGGGCCGGCCGATTGGCTTCCGACGCGGTCCATGATGCAGCTTTGAATAGAAACCCCTCTTGCTTGCAGGCTAAGGATATCAGACAAGAATAGACCATGCAAGCATACTCATGGCGGGAAACAGTTGTTTTTTGAAGCATTCCATCTCGGAGTCTGCCCCTCATTCCCCACCACGTCCCTCATTCTGCTACGGGGACCAAGCGATATCATCGACGGCGTGGATAGCTTCATGATGCCCTATCAGGAGCACACATGGGCATATGGATGGATAGAGCAGACGCGTCGGAGTATCAGAACCTCAGGATCTGTGAAGATAAGACTGTATGCGGAAGTCTGCTGCTGGGCCGTTCACCTCGAAATGAAGGGACCCTGCAATGACGGGCCACTAAGGCGGTGATTCGGGTTGAGATCTTCCGCAGAAGAGAGGCCATCAAGTCAGAGAGCGCTCTGCCCGCATGTGCATGTTGGACTTGAAGTCGAGGAAGACTGCCAATGGACCAATCAGAGATTCAATTGGCGGCACATTCAAATGATCTCCAGATGAACCACTAACGCCTGAGGCATCTATTTCTATTTAAAGATGATCACGTGGATGTCACGGACTCCATTTGTGGAGATAATTTGCGCTGACTTAATTTCAACGGTTTCATCGTTCTTCACAAAACAGAGGCTTCAAATAACCAACCCATGGCTGCGAAGAGATAATAACCCTGAACAGGAAGCTGCAGGCTGCCCTTCGAGCAGACACGTGCATGACCGGCGAGCCGGCTGAGAGATAACTGGGAGAAAGAGCAGGTCACTTCGGAATCCTCACAACAAGCCGACCCTCGATCTCCGACCGTCCCAGTTTCTGCAACACGGTATTGATCTGGTCAAGGCCAAAGACTTCAATATGAGGCCTAATGTCACCAGCCACGGCCAAATCCATTAACTCATTCATTTCTTCCGCTGTACCGGCCGAGTTTCCTACAATCGTCAGACCTATTGTCAGGCATCGCAGTCAGTAACATAATCAACTCGGAGACATGCGGAGAAATTTGAACTCGGATTCTGCATCTCTCCTCGCGTTGAGCTTTACCTTTCGTGATCATGTCAAGCGGAGTGGCAGGTACTCTAAATGGTACGTTTGGTATACCGACGCAGACTAGAACGCCCAGGTTTCGAAGCAGGCGCATGCTTTGCACATAGCTTGATTCGCTATTGGCAAGGCATATCGCTGCGTGAGCGCCCAAGCCCGACGTAAGAGATTTGACTCCGGCTTCAACGTTGTCCGTCTTATAATCAAGGAAGCTTCTTGCCCCTAGGGAGAGACATAGCTGTTTCTTTTTGTCTCCGCTGATGATGAATGTCACTTAGATTCAATTCTTCACTTTTCACTTTTAGGGCCTTAAACCGACCGCAAAAAAAGCAGCAATGGTGAGATACTCTGTACGTACCTGTCAATTGCTATTACTTTGAGTCCTTTCTTCACTGCGATTTGGACGCCACTGGGAATAAACAGACGTCAGTCTCGTATCCAGGGTTGAGAAGGTTGCAATCATGCATACAAATGACCCAACCCTCCTCCAGCTCCAAGAAGAACAAGCCAGTCTCCAGGCTGAGCTTTCGTCTTCAAGATAGAAGAGTACATCGCAATCCCAGCTAAAACGGATACGCGGTCAGCATTCGTCAATCTATGTCTCCACGGCATTGATTGCAACCTCGCAAGAGGCAAAACATAACTCACCACATAGAAGCGGGGCAGCTTCCTCCGGAGCGAGCTCTGGTGGGATCCTGGTGACATGTCTTGCAGGACTAACGATGTATTCTGAAACTCATCAGCTACGCCGTTCTCGCGCTGTCTCCTTGCTTTGCCAGAAGATAACCAACGTTGAAATGTTCCTGGGACATTCTGCTCCTGTCAGATATATGGCTATGGTGCGCGCATTTACCAGACATTGCCTGACGTACCGCGCCTGCGTTCTTTTGATAAGGGCAAGCAGTATTGTTCCTTGCGCAAATCTCGCAATTTAAACAAGTACTGTATAGCCACCTGTTCGACGAACATCGTCAGTGGCACATACATAGGTACGATCCAATATCAAATGAATCAAACAAACAGACCTAATTCCCACCCTGCTCCCAACCCACTCCTCCTCATTAACACCACTCCCAACTGAAATCCCGACATAGTTAACCGTTAGCTATCGATGTATCATAGCCGTCAACGGCTGAAACCACAACGTAGCACCAGACGGAGCATTAATGATACAACATACCGCTAACAACCTTCCCCACGCCCTCATGCCCCGCCACATCTGTGGACATGGGAGTATCCCCGCGTACGCTATGAAGGTCCGAGTGACAGACCCCCGAGAACTCGAGTTTCACGAGTACCTCGCCCGAGTTGGGGATTGGTATGGGCTTGGTTGTACTGATTTGGAGGGTTCCGTTCGGACTTGGACCTGTTGGGGGGAGTATTGCTGCGGTTTGGGTCTGGGTTTGGGTTTGGGGGGTTGTTGGGGGCATCTTCAATTGGTTTGGTATTGCGATTGTAGACTTGTGTAGTAGTAGTCAACTGTTTACGGAATCGGGCTTTTTGGTATTATTGAACTAGGGAACTGAGCTTCAGGGAAGAGATGAGGTGTGAAGTGGCAGTACTGGCCTTATGTAGGTCGTTATCATTGATCGAGGGATAGTCCATGATTCGATATCATTTGCTATCATATTGAACGAGATAGGAAACATACCACCAGACAGTGGAGCAGTTCCGAAATGGAAGATATATGACATCCATCATATCAACATCGAAGAAATATTCAGCATATCAACCAGGCAGTATGATACATGTAGAGCTTAAAGTACAGTAATGTGGCTTTTTGTCCATCTAAGCCGCACGCAGAACAGTAGACCACCTGCCTACGACCAGACGCCCGACCAAGTAAAAACAATTAAAAGATTATATTGGGAAAAAAAGGGCTGGAGACTTTAGAATCAATCACCGTAAAGTTACATGGGTATGGACTTGTGCTGACCTCAACCGAGCACCGGATACCGAAGGCAAAAAGTTCCTAGATACGGAGTATAGAACACACAAATACGCCAGCGTCTATGCGTTTTCGGATTGAAGGGTTTGCTGTACAGGGAAGCTGTCAGTATGCAACGACCGTCTCGAGAGAACATATAAAACAACTGTGAACTCACCGCCAACCAATCCATGCCTTCATCAATACCCTTCCCATCGATAGCAGAACATGCAACAATGCTCCAGTTCCGGTCCCGGAGCTCGCCTAGTCTCAAAGCCTCTGAAATTTCACCTGCGCCCCTGGCTCCAGGTTGATCCTGCTTGTTGGCGAATACCAAAAGGGCCGCATCACGGAGTTCTTCCTCGTTTAGCATCGCCGATAATTCACCCGCAGCTGTGTTCAATCGTTCAATATCGGTGGAATCGATGACGAAGATGACCGCTGCCGTGTTCGCGTAGTAGCATCGCCAGTATGGGCGAATGGACGTTTGGCCTCCCAGATCCTGAAGCAGAGCTTAGGCGTCAGCGTCCATTGTTGTCACTCATTGTTCCGTTGTCTCTTGCCCGTGTGTGGTTCGATTGACCGACATACCCAGACGTTGAAGTTTAGGTTCTTATACGCCACCGACTCGACGTTAAATCCGATTGTAGGTATCGTTGTTACGACCTCGCCGATCTGGATGTCCGCGAAGAAGCATCAGCAAGTCTGTTCTATAGCAAAGGAGGGTTACTACGTACCTTTAATCTGTAAAGTAGTGTAGTCTTCCCAGCGTTATCCTATATCACTCAAGCCACATCAATCAGTTTCCATGTTCACCAACACCAGGGCATAGACGCGGCCAAGACATACAAGCCCAAGAATGAGGATGCGGATTTCCTTCTTCGTCCAAAGGAAAGACCATAGGCGTGATAACGAAGCCCCCATATTCTAAACTGCCAGAAGATGCGCGTTTTGGCCCAGACCCGGTTATCGCCAATGAAGCTCGCCGCGGAGGATTGGAATTAGGAGACGGAGAGAGATATAGGTATAGGTACGTATGGAAGTCGAAACGAGTCAGATCGGTTAGAGAACGTCACGGCATATCATTCCAAGCAAGATCAAGTCGCTTCATGAAAGGTATAGGGATTGTGGACTGAATAGAGACCTTAAGCCGGCGAAAAGTGATGAAATGGTCAGTTTTGGAGATGACTAAATTTGGAAATTGGAAATTGCCGCGAACTGGCCAAAGCTCAGACGATCACAGCATGGAAGATGGAAGATGCGATCGATAGACGTTTGAGCATCTTACTCTTCTTAGGTATTCTTAAGACGATTAATGCGCTTGCACGTGTCTATATGAGACCTCCTCTATCAACCTCGCCGTCGCCAACCAGTATACAGCTCATCCGTCTCCCTGAAGAACGCTCACATCATGGTCGGGAAGAAGTCTGGCAAGGCTCTTCGAGATGAAGGTACGGTGGAATCATGGCAATTTGCGTTGAGATGAAATGCTGACGATGCCTAGGCCTAGAACGCACCGACAATAACATGGAGCTGTCGAGCTGGCCTCAGATAGCTCCAATTAACCAGAAGAACTATTATACGTACGTTCAGAGTCCTTCTCTTTGCAGTGGAAGCGCATCGGCGGCTTAGAGTTCTGTCTGGTCAACCGTATTTACCCTGCGACAGTGTCCAATTTGATTGACCGATTCGTTCACCTCTAGTGACTACCTTAAGCGAGACGACCAGTATCTGGCCTTCAGACTACAGAATGAAGAGAATAGAAATCGAATGGCGAAGAACGCAAGGGACAAGGACCGTGCTCTTGCGACGGCCAGGGCGAACGATCTGGGAATACCCGAACCGGAAGCCGAAATAGATGGGGATACAAATATGGAAGACGCTCCTGAAGACGCTCCCGTTGAGGCTGTTGGGTCGAAGGTTATTGTAATTCATGTTGGCAGCCAGAATTTGAGGATTGGGCTTGCTAGTGATGCATTACCAAAGACCATTCCCATGGTTATTGCAAGAAAGTCGACCTCCAGTGAATCGGAAGAGAGCGACGAGCCAACACCAAAGAGGATGAAAATGGAAGACGGCTCTCCCATGGAGCCAGAGAAAATGTTCGGTGCTGAGGTTCGTTCCTTCTGTACCTCAACGTACAATTCAAGCCTGGTTTTAACTCTTCTATCTACAGTTCTCCTCGCAGTACTCTACGATGGCCTCGGATCTCAAGACACACATGCGACAGAACAAACGCAGAACCCTTCCAAATTCCAAAGAAATGGTTGTGAATTACAATCGGAGGACGGTACCTGAGACCATCTCAGAACATAACGATCCTATGCGTGTTGACTGGACGGAATTTGAGGAGTCTGCTCCCGAGTACGTTGTTGGACAAGACGCCTTGAGGATACCGGACTTGTCGAGCCCTCGTTATAAGCTATATTGGCCATTTAAGTATGGCTGGTGTAACGAAAAGGACTACCATAGCAAGGGATCTCTGTTCTTGGACATCTCAGTGATTCTTGAAGATGCTATCAAGAACCAACTTGGTGTAAACAGTAAGAAGGAGTGGCCGCATTACTCTTGCGTTTTCGTTATCCCAGACCTCTACGAGAAATCGTACGTTACGCAGATCCTTGAAATGCTGATGAGGGAATTCGCCTTTGCGCGCGTTTGCTTGATCCAGGAGAGTTTGGCGGCCACATTCGGTGCCGGATTCACATCCGCCTGCGTTGTCGATATCGGCGCGCAAAAGACATCAATATGCTGCGTGGAGGAAGGAATGTGCGTTGAGAATTCGCGGGTAAATCTGAAATACGGCGGGGCGGATGTGACTGACACTTTTATTAAAATGATGCTTTACGACCATTTCCCTTATTCCGACATCAACCTGCAGCGGAGGTACGATTTCCTGCTGGCTGAGGACCTGAAGAAGAATATTTGTACCATGAACGAAGCTAGCGTCTCTGTGCAATTATATGATTTCCATCTACGCGTTGCCGGCCAGAATACCCGAAAATACACGTTCAAGGCATACGACGAACCCCATCTTGCTCCCATGGGCTACTTTCAACCATCTATATTCGGTGATGACCAGAAACTTAAAGGACGTCGGAAACTGATCGAGCGCTCCGCTGATATTTACGACGGCCAACCGAATGACCCAGTATCAGCAGCCCAGTCGGAAATCTTAAGTACTGTCGCTCCGCCGCTGGCCAATGGGCAAACCAACGGTGAACCGCAACCAAGCATGCTCGACGTACAATCCACTCCAAGCCGCTCACAGCAGAATAACGCGGTCAGTCGTTTGCAAGAACACGAAGCTACTCCCCGGTCATCAGTTGCTGGCTCACCTGGGCCGGAAGTCGCTGGTACACCTCAAGCAGGCGGGACCGGGACTCAGGGCCATACCACCACCCAGCCCGATCGAATACCTACTGTTGAAGAGCGAGATGACATTCTGCCTAGCTATCCACTGGACAATGCCATACTCACGTCTATCGCCCACGCGGCACGCTCCGACGAGCGCAAAATGCGAGATTTTCTCGGCGGCATCATGGTTGTGGGAGGCGGCAGCCTTGTAAACAGCTTCCATTCATTCCTCGAAGAACGATTACAGCACCTTCGGCCGGGATTTTCCAAGGAAATAATGATTGGGACGCCGCCGAGAGACCTCGATCCGCAAGTTGTCGTGTGGAAAGGGGCTAGTATATTTGGAAAACTGAACAATACCAATGACAGCTGGATCGGCCAGTTGGAATTCGATAGGTTGGGTCATCGACTCCTGGCATATAAGTGCATGTGGGCTTATTGATATGACTTGATGACTTGAATGATGTTCTTGCAATACTTCTACTAGGTACTGCTAATTGTTGGCGAAGTTGTCTGTTGACGGTACTACAGTCTACCGTCGGTTACGGTTGGTGCTTTTAAGCCTGCTATAGTGATAATCTCTGGCGGCATGAATTTGAACCTCTTGATTCCATGCCCATGCATTCTGTCCTCGCTCAACGGAAGATTAGGCGAATCGCAATAACAATCTACCGGTAGACTCCCGATGGCTCGAGCGTTGTCCCTTGTCCTTATGCTAGCCGTTTCCGGCAGGCGGTCGTTAGCGGCAAAATGAACCCTCCAACTCCAACTCCGAGCAAGCTCTTTGATAGTGTTTCTTTTCCAACGCCAATTTGACGTCCTGATCTGTCTTTTCGGTCCTCGCTCTATTTGATACGAGCAGTTGGAATACCCTGCGGCTTATAACTTCCGAGCCTGAGATCTCTGCAATTGATATCCCCAAGCCGGGTGGGTTGACAAGCAGAAAGGAAAAGCGCAGCCTTTAACATCGCGCGACGAGTTAAATACCAACATGTCGCGATCTCATCATAATCGCCGTCCTGAGGACTACCGTCAGGAATATATTGCATCGCTACGCTACAGAAATGACCTGCCGCCACCTGACATGCCCCCGAAGTTCCTCGACATTCCGCACGAGGGTCTGGAACGCTTTTTGACTCCCGGCTTCACGTCGAATTTGGCCAGACGTGAAGAACCCAATATTGATGTGGATGCTGAAGGTGGGATGCCAATTGACCTTGTTGGTATTCCGGGACTCCATCTGGGGGATGAGAGTGGTATGTGGACACCTCTTATTCTGCCTCTTTTTTTGCGGAGAGGCAACCGTAAAGTCCATACTGACGAATCAACAATTCAGCGATTATGTCTCCTGAAAACCCACCCCCAGTCGATCCTGCCGATATGCCTCTTCTTATGACTCTCGAACAACTCCGAAACCCTGCCCCTAAGAATACCAATGTTAGCTTTCTTCGTCGTACGCAATATATCTCCGCTGCTACGCGCGCCCCCGATAGTGCAAAGCCAGCGCCAGTGTCGATTAAACCTCGTGCTCAAGATAAGACCAAGGCATCACGCGACGATCCCACTTATATCAAGAAATACATCCAGAAAGGTTTCGACATTGCATATCCACAAAGCAAACATACTGGCGAGGATACAACGAGCAGAATAAGAGGTCATGTTGCTTCCAAGCCAGAGACCGATGCCTGGGCGCGTCCCGTTCATCCTAGCAACCCGAAACTCAAACCGGTCGGTTTCTATCCGCTGCTACCCGACTTGCAAGGTTTTCCGGACCCTGGAGGGTTTGTACAATTCAAATTCGACAAGGCCCCCGTTCAGGCTGTGAACAGGAAACGTGACGAGCGTATGGATTCCGCTATTCTTCTCCCGTCTGCACCAGAGGAACGTGTAATCCAAGCACACACCACGAAAGCCACTTTACATAAAACCAACCCGAATCTTTACCCCGACCCGGGCCCTGTTCCATGGGATTACGATCTCTTCTTACCTGAGAAGGTAAATTCGGCTAAGCATGTCGCCGCTAGTTTGAAGATATCCAACCCGGATCGCGACAGCAAGGAATACTATACGCATGAGGGCTCGGATGGCGCGAAATTCCATCGCTATGATCGCGTACGCACCTATGCTACGAGCTCGCAGAATCTCAGCGTCGATCAGAAGCAAAGAGATGTGGCTTTGGCCTTATACGACCCTGCAGAAGCCGAGGGCGATGAATCGCTTTCAAAACAAAAAGGTGCCTATTACTACCCCATACTGGGTAAGACACGTCTGAAGCCTGAACGGGCTCGTACCATTGCACAAGCCGGCTTGGCTCCTACGCGCCCCAAGACGAAGGAAGATCAAGTAGCTCAGATGCAAGTTGTCGTCCGTGATCCCGACCAGGCTGAGGTCTACAAACGCTCTCTGCACAGAGCAGCCATTGATCCGAAGTTCGCAGAATCCATGCCTCCACCACCTGAGGAGCCGGAAAATAACGAGGAATCGGCGAGAGAAGAACAACACGAGCAGCCGGCGGGGGAACAAGCAGAGGAGAACGAGAATTCCAGAAGCAGAGAGCAGAGCGCTGAGGATCAACAACAAGACGCTGACGAGGAAGAATAGACATCGCCTATTTGCTTTATTCCTCCGCTTCATAACTTTCCCATATTCGCCTTCTAATGACCATAAACCATGCCGGGAACTTTCTTCTGTAACATTAAACCGCAAATCTTCTGCACATTACCGTCTCCTTCCAATACCCCTTGTTATAGAACCAAGAGGGGATCTCTTTTCATACCGTGGTCCCGTATTTCAGTGCATGATTTGGTTCGGTACTATCTGCTTCGTGTTCGCAGTCTCAGCTTTTCAAGCTGTATTTCTATGCGACTGGAGTTTCAAGTTTGTTTGTACAGTATTCAATTCGTTCTTGGCGGGCAAGGGAATTGGCGTCCAAGGTACTACCACAGATGCAATGACTCCATGATGCTAGATTTAGTTGATATCTACGACGAGTGTTTTTGAGCAAATGAATCGCTGGTCGTCCGACGTCTATCATACTGTCCAGGGCTGAGAAGTCAGACCGCCAAGTGCAGCAGGACACGTGATGTATTTCTGCCGGATGCAAAACACACCGCCCGGACGTAAACTGACATCACGGAAAAAAACAACACAATCAATTCTTCGTCCTTTTTGTTATTTTCTCCGGCGTTCAATCCGATTTTGCTAGGGCTTTGGTGCCAGCGAGCTTAATTGTGAGTCTATTCTTTCTTTTTTGTATGCATTGTTGGCTTCTCGCTATGGGCATCAAAAAAGCCTTGAATTCGACTGGTGTGATTCGGAAGAAGCCGACTGTCTGAAGGCTTCGGGCGGATGTTCAACGTTTCTGAACGAAGATGCTACTTCTACTTGACGATGCTTATTATAAACTTATATGAAACCGCAATTATCCCGCCGTCATGCTAATCAATAGTTTAGATTTTGGTCAGTTTATAGTACCGGCATCTTGCCAATGAGCCATATTTGAAATAAGCAACCGAACGCTACCAGAATGGCCGCAGGCTCTGCTTCTATAGCCATGAGATCTGCACGTGCGTGCTCCCGGGCTTGCGCGACTCCAGCATATCGCCTGTCCGGACGACCGTCGACGTTGCAAAAACGGGTCGTAGTACAACAACGAGGCAGTCTACGGCATGCGTCGTCGGAAACAGCGGGATCAAATGCAACTGAGACGCCGAAGCAGCAACCTGGCGGATTTAGGCGGGCCGTTGTCGGGGCATCGGCTGCTTTCGCTTTCTTTGCGGGATATGTGTACTTGACGGATACTAGGGCGAGCGCGCATCGATACGTATTGGTTCCGTTGATTCGGGCGCTCTATCCGGACGCCGAGGAGGCTCATCATGTTGGGGTCGATTCGTTGAAGCATTTGTATACATTAGGACTTCACCCGAGGGAACGGGGGGATCCGGATGGTGATGGGGCTTTGGCAACAGAGGTATTGTCATATTCGCACTACGCCCCATGACAGAATTGAATGATAACAGTTGCCGGTTCTCTGCTTAGGTATTTGGATATCACCTCGCGAACCCAATTGGCATATCCGGCGGACTGGACAAGGATGCCGAAATCCCAGACCCGCTATTTGCAATCGGCCCATCAATCGTCGAAGTCGGAGGCGCAACACCCCTACCGCAAGCGGGCAACCCCAAACCTCGCGTATTCCGACTCCCCTCCCAGCACGCCATGATCAACCGCTACGGACTCAACTCCAAAGGCGCCGACCACATGGCCGCGACGCTAAAGCAACGAGTCCGCGACTTCGCCTACGCATCCGGCTTCGGCCTCCACGACCTAGCCGAACAACGCGTCCTCAACGGCGAAGCCGCCGTACCGCCGGGAAGCCTGGCACCAGGAAAACTCCTCGCGGTGCAGGTAGCCAAGAACAAGATCACGCCAGACACCGACCTCGAAGCCATCAAACGCGACTACGTATACTGCGTCGACCGATTGGGCCGGTACGCCGACATCCTGGTCGTGAACGTCTCCAGCCCCAACACGGCCGGTCTCCGCGACCTCCAGGCCTCGGCGCCACTCACGGCAATCCTGCAGGCCGTCGTGGGCGCGGCGAAACGCACAGACCGCACCACTCCCCCGGCAGTGATGGTCAAGGTCAGCCCGGACGAGGACAACAGCGCGCAGATCATGGGCATCTGCGACGCCGTCTGGCAATCCGGCGTCGACGGCGTGATCGTAGGTAACACGACGAACCGCCGTCCGCAGCCAGTCCCCAAGGGCTACGTGTTGCCGGCGAAGGAGCAGGGTGTTCTGAAGGAAACGGGCGGCTACTCCGGTCCGCAGATGTTTGATCGCACCGTCGCGCTTGTGTCGAGGTATAGGGCGCTTCTGGACGCCCCGCCTGCTGTCGATAAGGAGGAGGGAGTGCCGTACTCGGACCCCGCGCGTGCTTCGCGGCTTGAGGAGCCGCAGGTCCCGACGGGGACGGGTGATGTTGCTAGGAAGGTGATTTTTGCTTCTGGGGGGATTACGACGGGGGAGGAGGCGCTTGCGGCGATTCGGGCTGGGGCGTCGGTTGCTATGATGTATACGGGGATTGTGTATGGGGGTGTTGGGACGGTTACTCGGGTTAAGCAGGAGATGCGGACGGCGAAGGAGGTGCAGTCGCAGGAGGGTCGGAGTTGATGGCTGCATTGATTGATTCAAATATTGATATATTACATATCTAGCATGCTGGAATTGGACAAGCATAAACGCAATTTTGACCGAAAGTATGTATGTATACACTGAACCGAATGCGAGTGATCGAGAGAAGATTGACAGCCCGCTCCAATCTGCTCAATTCCCAACCAACCCCAAACTCTCCTCAACCTCCCTTACAACCTTCCGAACCCCCTCAGGCTCATGCGCAAACCGCCCCAAAAACATCCCATCCACAGCCTCCCCAAGACCCCCCTCACTCCACAACCCGGGCCCCGCACTCCCCCCATACAAAACCCTACACTCCCCAACCCTCCCGGACTCCCCCACAACCCTCCGAATACCCGCAACAACCCCACTAACATGCCCCACCCCCGCCGGAACCGGCTTCCCAATCGCCCAAACCGGCTCGTACGCAAAAATCACCGCCGCATCTCGCGGAATCGCCTCCAGCACCGCGCGCACCTGCACCGCGCACTCSCCCACCGCGTTCACCACCGCCTCGCTCTCCGAGGAAAGGGTGTCCGGGGAGGTCACCTCGCCGACGCAAATAAGCGGGATCAGGCCGTGTTTGCAGACGGCGGCGGCTTTGCGGGCGGTTATGGGGTTGGTTTCGTGGAATAGGGTGCGGCGTTCCGAGTGGCCGAGTTCGACTATGGTTACGCCTAGGTCGCGGAGGGCGAGGGGTGATACCTCGCCTGTGTAGGCGCCGAGGTCTTCCCAGAAGCAATCTTGGGCTCCGAGGAGGAGGGGTGGTTGTTGTTGCTGCTGCTGTTTCTGGTTGATGCTGGCGTGGCCAAGGTGGTTGAAATGGTTTCTGATAATCTCGGCACAGGGATGGATTGTGAGAAAGTCTGGGATTAGGGAGAGGAGCAGGTGAGAGCTGTTTTGGGGGTGGATGATGTCGTTCTTGGGGTTGAGGAGGTCGTGGAGGTATTGGAGGGTCCGGGCGGGTTGGAAGTACATCTTCAGGGAGATTATGAGGAGGGTTGGGGGGAGGCGGGGAGGGGTAGTCGCGGTCTCAGTTGCTGGGGTGGTGACGGTCATTTTGGTTGTCCGTTCTTTGTGCTGTTGGTGGTGGTGGTAGTAGTAGTTGGTGGTGGTTGTTCTGTTTTGGTGAAGATGAGGATTTGTAGCTTCACGTGAATTGCTGGACATACGTAAATCGTTGAACGGCAACAAGTATGTACCTTGAAACGTGGAACGCATCGGAACTTCCATTTTCGGACAAACGAAGAGTGGATCATAACCTTAAACGGAATTCCGGACGCTCGATTCCCGAGGGACAAGAAGCCCCACTCCCCGTACCCCGCCCCCAAACTTTATGACGTCTGAGCCATGGATCGAGCAATTGCAGTGGGTCCGTGCTCCACTCCTCCCGATCGACTCTGTATTTCCGCAAGAGGAAATCCCCCAGCAATCCGGATGTCTCCCGAATCCTCACCACGTTATAAGAACATCCCGATTTGGAGATCCCGAGAGTTCGGTCTGCCGTAGTGGAGTCACTGGGGAATTGTGCTGGGTCTGGATCGGTTTGACATGTATGACTGTCACAGTTCGTTGGCGAGATTTGAAGATTGACAGGGTCAGGTCAGGTCAGGTGCTTTGCCAGATGGAAGAATGGCAAAGAAAACGAGAGAAATAATTGGCAGTCGTAATCAACATACTCGTTCCGGCGCAAGGATTCGACGACCGCGTGATTTGTGATTGGCCCAGACGGAACGAACAGACTGAGAATCAGTGCGGTAAGTGACGTAATCAAAAGCTTCAGGAAACCCTCCAATGACAGCGAGCGTGGAATGCCGTATTCGTCTCTTCCGAAGAAGTCCTATGTCGAATAGGAGGAAACTTGAAGATGTTCCATGGGAGTAGTACATGGTACGTACCCTGTGCGTACTGCCTCAGTTCCGGTCCGTGCGGCAGTCTGAGGTCAGAAGTCAGTGACTTCCTCGCACGGTGAATCCTGCTGTCCTACCAAGGTATATAAACCATCCGGTTTCCTGGCCTGACTACCTTTGCCTTTCATCATCAATCACAATCTTCACAATCATCACCAGTCTTCCTCATCCTTGCTGTATCAACATACAAACAAGTTTGAAATCATCCATAAGTCAATCTTCCTCTCTACCATCACCACCATGACTGCCGACACCCTCAAGCCTCTCCGTCTCGTCGTTGCCGCCGACGAGGCTGGCGTTCCTTACAAGGACACCATCAAGGCTCACCTTGAAAAGAGCTCTCTCGTCGAGTCCATCACCGACGTCGGTGTCGGCTCCCCCGCTGACAAGACCGCCTACCCCCACCCCGCCGTCGCCGGCGCCCAGCTCATCAGAGAGGGCAAGGCTGACCGTGGCCTCTTCATCTGCGGCACAGGCCTGGGCGTTGCCATCTCCGCCAACAAGGTTCCCGGAATCCGCGCCGTCACCGCTCACGATCCGTTCTCCGTCGAGCGCTCCATCCTGAGCAACGACTGCCAGGTCCTCTGCTTCGGCCAGCGTGTCATTGGCATCGAGTTGGCCAAGAAGCTCGCTTCCGACTGGTTGACCTACCGATTCGACCCCCAGAGTGGTTCTGCCTCCAAGGTCCAGGCTATCAAGGATTATGAGACCAAGTTTGGCACGCCTCAGGAGTGTTAGACGGTTGTTTCGTTCTTCGACGGTCTTTCCCTCGGCTTCTCCGTTGTCATATACCCCTCTTTCTTCGATTCAGATTTGTTCACCGATGATACCACGATTGTTTAATTGCACGAGCGAACGGGAGTGTTTGGTCGGGTTTCTCTTCGTTATGGGATTCTCTGGGAGATCCTGTGTCAATTACGGTGTAGTTGACAGTTAATTCAGCATGAGAGCAATAACATTTAGTTAAACGAGTCTTGAGTCACCTCATAGGCTCATTCACAGTTAAAATACACCTGCAGTAGTCTGCCATAGCATTGTTTCTGTAACAAGAAGATTCTGTCGGTTGGATGCCAGAAAACGTGACTTCAGAAAACGTGACTCTCGTTCGACCGGAGATTTTTCTCCACTCCACTTCACCCGATTCTTTCTTATTTTTAGAAACAACCAGAGAATGCAAGAATGGTCCTCTCAGACAATTAACGGTATCTTAAAACTCGGAAATTCATCTTTCAAATACCAATGAAATTGAAAGAAGCCAAAGAAAAGCGGTCAGGATCTATTGATATCCTAAACATAATTGTACATGAGCGAAAACAAATGAGTATGATCAATTGAGTGCATCGACTCCCGCTTTCGCCTTTTGCTTTGGAGTGGAGGGTGAAATGATGACCGAGTAGTATATGATATGTTAAAACAGATTCAAAAGAATAACAAAGCCCAACCAGCAGAGGTATATGCAAAACATATGTCCGAGACTTTTCCTATATCAAAAGGAAGAAAAAGAACAAAAGAAAAGAAAAGAGGGAAAAGAAATGGTTAAATCGACCGAAACACACACACACACTAAGACTCAGAATCCAAGCCAAGATGCCGTTTCTCATTGACATCCCTCGCCATCTTCTTCCCAATCTCATAAGTAGAGATCATAATGGCACAAGCAGGGGCAACCTTTAAGCACCTCGCAACCCACCCGCGAAAGAGGCCGGGAAAGCCCTCTTCCCGAAAGATATGATACAAAAACTTAGGTAGGGAGAGCTGTTCCGGTCGAACGGCCACCTCGGCAACCGGGCCGGGGAGATCATCGCCCAGATGCCTGAACACCTGCTGACGAGTCTTCCCCACGTCGAAGGGGGTGGTGACGAAGGCGGCTACAGAGCCCGAAATAGCGCCGGAGAGGAAGCTTTCGAAGAAGGTGGAGGTGCCAGTTTCATTAGTGTCGTCGTGGTGGTCGCCGGGGAGTAGGTGGTGTTTTATGGATTGTTCGCGCGCAAAGATTAAGCGTGATTTCACCTCTTCGTAACCCCACCAGTACATTCCGGAGAAGGGGACGTCGCGCCACATGGTTAATGCGAGACCGCGCCAGAGCGCACTGTAGCCCTTCGCCTGCGTCATTCTCTGCAAGCTCTCAAGGGTAGCTTTGAAATGACCCGCGCCATGACCCGGCGTGGCCTGTAGACGGGTGCGGAACATCTCGATAGGGTTGATTACCGACGCAGCGACAATTCTCGCAATCGACCCGGCGACCAGCGGGGCGACGTTGGCGGAAAATGCTTGCTTAATGATACTGCGGTCGTCGTAACGTAACCAGTCGTATCCGGAGAAGTAGATTACATTTGCCGGGATGCCCATCATCAGTGTCGGGCTTAGACCGCGCCAGAGGGTTAATGGGCCCTCATTGCGGGCAATTTTCCGGAGTCCGTCAAATGTGGACGAGAATGTTTTCCGTTGGGTTTCTTCGACTGCGCAGTCTGTCGCGGAGGGGAGGGCTGATGCTGATGCAGTTGCCGGTGTCGGAGCTGGTGCCGACGCCGATGCGCTGCCGAGTGTACCCGCCCCGGTGTTGGGGCCGAGCATGCAGATGTGCGCGTTGTCGCCTATCCAGAAAATTTCTCGACAGCATGAGGTTACACCGAGATTCGGAGGGATGTTTCGGAGAGATTGGGTCGTGTGCGGAGGGAGGACTAACGGTCTGTTGGAAAGGGCGGTACTCGATTGGGATTGAAGACGGACTCGGACGACATCAAGGGGGGTGACTGCGCATTGTTTAGATGTTAGTTCTCTACTCCCGGTGGCATTTCTACTGCAATATGTAACCAATATGAATACGGGGTAATGGAACGTACCTAGGATGGAGGTAAGGACGCTGCCACAGGTGGCCGAAGTCATTCGCTGGGCGAGGGAGATGTCATTCTGGGGAGTAGTGGCGCCTGGAGCAGGGACGGTCCCTGTTCCAGAAGTGGCCGCCATGATTAGAGCATTAAGGAAGTAGTAGTAAAATGTAGTAGTAGTAGTAGAGCGAGAGAGAGAGAGGAGAGGAGGAGAGGAGGACGATGGAGGACGATGGAGGAAAAGAAGAAGAAATGAGAATGCGTCACTTGATCTTCCCAGTCGCGGTGGCGCTTTTCCTGTTTGGGACTAGCGCCATAGATAAGATAATCTGATCTTGTTGCCTGGTTTCTGCCTTGCTTTTCAGGTGTCTATTCTCCCCGTCTTTTTTTCCTTTTTCCCTCTTCTTCAAAACTTCAATGTATCTGCACCATTATGGCTCTCATCTTTCTTAGTCCTCGCTTTTTCGCGTGATTTTTATTTATTTTATTGCTTTCTCTCTCTCTCTCTCTGTTCTGCTTTTTGCTTTAATCTCAGTTCTCCACTGGTCGCGCCCGTTAGTTAGGCTTATCAATCTAACCGCATTAACCGGCAACTTCGCCGAGTCGTCTGAACGCGCCCATACTGCTTTTACCATGGCGGACAACGCCGAGCTCGAATCCTTCCGTCGCCAGTGGCGTGAAGAAGTCTCGCGTCGAAGACACCGAGATACTCCCCCGCAAGTACAAAGCAGACCACCTGCGCCATCGTTCACCCCCGAACCCCGCCGTTTCCCACCGACTCGCCACGAAGCATCGGACCGCAAAGACGACGACGATGAAGACGTAGGAGTCGGTCAATATGACCAAAGTGAGATTGCGCAGCGGGTCGGTCAATTGAGTATTGGTGAGGCGGACGATGATGCTTTTCATGGGCGTGGGCCACAGAAAGAACCCGAGTCGGCAATGGAGCACTTTGAACGCGCCGTTCAGAAGGAGGCGGAGGGGAGTTTGGGGGATAGCTTGCAGCATTATCGTATAGCATATCGGGTATGTGGTGCTCTTGTATACCTCGTGTTTTGTGCTTCTGCTAATTTCGGTGTCTCAGATTGATTCAAGTGTCGACAAATCGTACCGCAATAAGCATTTTGCCCATGCGTGGAAGAAAGCTCCTTCACAGGCTCCCAATGTCTCTGCAGCGGCTCAGCAGTCCCAGGGAGAGTCTGTCGATTTACCAACTGCTCAACTCGTTGCGTCGTTCGCTCATCTACCCATTCCGCAGGCGGAACCCATGATTGAAAATACACCTCCACCTCCTTGTCCTATAGCAAATGTCCCGTCAGAAATATTGGTCGAGATTATGCGACACGTAGCCTTGATGGATCCAGCTTCGCTCTGCCGAATGTCCCTCGTGTGCAAGCGTCTGGCGTACCATTTCGCATATGAACAACATATTTGGAAGAGGCTTTGTCAAGGGTCAAAGTTCGGATTTGGGGCTATGCACTATTCATTTGCCTGTGATGTGCATGGCCAGCCTATCTACACTCTCGCGCCCCGCTTCGTCTTGTTCCCTTATGGAGCTCCGATGCAGATACCGAGACCGTTGTCTTCGTGGAGCCAGGTGTTTCAAGTGTATCCCCGTATTCGTTTCACGGGGGTTTATATCAGTACCGTTAATTACACTCGCGCTGGCGCTGCATCGGCATATCAGAATGTGTCGTGGAACTCGCCGATCCATATCGTGACGTACTATCGTTATCTACGGTTCTACCCGGATGGATCTGTCGTCTCCTTGCTTTCTACTACGGAGCCTGTAGAAGTGGTTCCGTATATCAGCAAAGAGAATGTACTGGTCGCCCGTGGAACGACACAACGACAGCTCCACCATCGCACCGTCGACCCAGGAACAAGTCTATCCGGCGCGGTTGACCCCGTACCCCCTACCGCCATGGCAGCTTTGAAGCACGCGCATTACGGCTGCTGGCATCTGTCGCTACCTGCATCGATCTCAAAGAACCAGAACCAAAACCAAAACCAGGATAACCCACAAAAGGACGGACAGTCCCAGGGCACTTCCGATTGCCCTTCGTACTCCGGACAGCACCAATCCGTCGGACCGTCCGATCCGCGGGATCTAATTGTCGAAACCGAAGGCGTGGATTCCAAGTACATCTACACCATGCATCTCGCTCTGCGCTCTCCCACCGCGTCAAAATCGGCTAATACCAACATGACTCCTCCAAACACGGCGAAGAATACGAAACTCGCCTGGAAGGGGTTCTGGAGTTACAATAAGTTGACGGACGATTGGGCTGAGTTTGGTCTTCGCAATGACCGGGCTTATGTCTTTCGGCGTGTTCGTGGTTGGGGGATGGATTGAGCTCGAGATTTCCCATGGTCTTCTCGGGGCGATGTTATTTAACCGCACTCCCTTGTCCCGGGGATTGTATAGACACCGGACCTTGCATTATGGGATTACGATATCATGCATTCAAAGAAACGCGATTGTCAATATGTGAAACTATATACCATTACTGTGCCCATTTTATATGTGGATTTGTTTGGGCGTTGGTTCATTTGTACTCATTGTACTGCCCCGGAGGCGACTTGTCAATGTTCACTGTACATACTATTCCTTCTTAATATAGCTATGTTTGTATTTATCGCCGGTTTTCTTATAATGATTCAGCAAGAGAGGGTATGCCATCTGATCCAATGTGCCTTCAAATTTAGGGCTGAGGAGTGTCAGGGCTTATCGGAAACTCGATAAGATAATATGTTGATAAGATAAAATGATAAGATCTTCGGGCGAAATTTTCGGAGAAAAACAGACAAAATTCATTCCAACAAACTGCATTGTGATCGCATTATTCCTGTAACCTGCCTTCTCCTTGATCGGGTCTCAATATCACTTCACAGTTTATGACTATTTTCTTATAGTAATCATCAAAATGCCGGAGAAAGTCCATACCCATTTCGACGAACCAGACGCGAAGGAAAACCAATCGACCAACGAGCCATTAAAAGAACCCGAACCACAACCCGACAATACAAAAGCAAGCAAAAAGAAAGAAAAGAAGGAAAAGAAACAAAAGCAAGACAACAAGGAGTTTCGAGAAAGCAGCAAGAAGAGGAAGCGAGAAGACAACGTCGCCGACGATCGACCACCGCGGACATCGGACAAGCACGAACATGAAGGAACGAATACGAATTCAGATGCGAACGTAAACAATCCGGTGGACGAATCGAAAAATAGTGATAGGAAGAAGACAAAGAAGCAAAAAAACTCAGACCAACAACATGAACGACTACAACAACAGCAACAACAGCGATACCGACAATCCACCTCGCTTAAAGAGAAAGCCAAAACGTTACTCCCAATCCGCAAGAACCTGCCCATATTCCCACACATCAACGAGATCCGAGACCAACTCCGCCAGAATGACGTGATGCTCCTGATAGGCGAAACGGGTAGCGGGAAAAGTACGCAGATTCCCCAATTCCTGGTCGACGAGTTCTGGTGCCGGCCCAGGAGCGCGAAAGTCACGCAGGAATACAACAGCGAGGACCAGAGCAATGGCGACGACGAAAAGAAACAAAAGGAGATTACTGTCGGTGGCTGCATAGCCATCACGCAACCGCGTCGAGTAGCCGCTATCTCCCTGGCCAGACGAGTGGCGGAGGAGATGGGCACGCCATTGGGAAACTCCTCTCCGGCTAGCAAGGTGGGGTATTCGGTTCGATTCGACACGTCTACATCGCCGAATACGCGGATAAAGTTTTTGACGGAGGGGATGTTGTTGCAGGAGATGCTTAATGATCCGTGGTTGACCAGGTATAGTGCTGTTGTGGTGGATGAGGTGCATGAGCGGGGGGTCAATGTTGATTTGGTGTTGGGGTTTTTGAGGAATTTGGTTTTTGGGAAGAAAGAGGGTAGAGGGGGTGTTCCTTTGAAGGTGGCGGTTATGAGTGCTACGGTTGATATGGAGAGTTTGTTGGGATTCTTCACTGAGGGGCTACAGGGACGTACGGAGGTCGGAAGCGAAAGGACTGACAATAATACCACGGAGAAGCAGGAGACGGGTCCTGAGTCTAATGGTATCAGCGGCCATGCAGAGATTGCTACTTGCCATGTCAAAGGACGCCAATTCCCAGTCAAAACGATCTACTCCCCAGAGCCTGTACACGACTTCGTCGATGCATCTCTCAAGATTATATTTCAAATCCACTACAAAGAGCCAATGCCGGGTGACATCCTCGTATTCCTAACGGGACAGGAAACGGTTGAAGCTCTGGAAAATCTGGTCAATGAATACTCCATGGGAATGGACCCAGCTCTCCCCAAAATCCAAGTCCTACCACTCTTCGCCGCTCTCCCGCAAGCAGCACAGCAGCGGGTATTCCTCCCAGCACCACCTCGCACGAGAAAGGTAGTCCTGGCCACCAACATTGCCGAAACATCCGTAACCGTGTCTGGCGTGCGGTACGTCGTGGACTGCGGCAAGGCAAAGGTGAAGCAATTCCGCTCGCGTCTCGGACTCGACTCGCTACTCGTCAAGCCAATCTCCAAATCAGCGGCTATCCAACGCAAGGGCCGTGCTGGACGAGAAGCGCCCGGGAAATGCTACCGACTATACACGGAGAAAGACTACCTTGCGCTGGACGACACGAACACCCCCGAAATTCTGCGATGCGACCTGAGCCAAGCCCTACTGAACCTGAAAGCCCGCGGCGTCGACGACATCATGGGCTTCCCCTTCCTAACACGACCACCGCGAGAAGCACTGGAGAAAGCACTCCTCCAACTCCTAAACATCGACGCGTTGGACGAAACGGGCAGAATCAGCGCAGTGGGGTCGCACATTGCGAAACTACCGCTAACGCCCACGCTGGGTCGGGTGCTTCTCGCCGCGGCAGAGAATGGGTCTGGCTGTTTGTCTGACGTGATCGATATCATCTCCTGTCTTAGCGTGGAGAATATGTTTCTCAATACTAGTTCGGAGGAGAAGAAGGAGGAGGCGGAGCGGGCTCGTAATGATCTTTATCGTCGAGAAGGTGACCATCTTACCATGCTTGCGACTGTGCAGGCCTACGCGGCTGAGAATACAGACCGGAAGGCTTGGGCTGAGAGACATATGGTATCTCATCGAGCTATGCAATCTGTCATGGTGAGTACCTACCCTCTCACAACCATTATCCAAGACTCCAAGATAAATTAACCGACCCAGGACGTCCGCAAACAACTAACAACCCAATGCCGCCAAGCAAAACTCCTCCCCCCACCCAACACAACCAGAACAGCCCCCTCCACGCCAACACCCACACCCACACCCACAATCTCAACCCCATCCCCCATCCTCATCCTAAAAAGCTTCCTCCGCGGCTTCGCCACCAACACCGCCCGCCTCGTCCCCGACGGCAGCTACCGCACGATCGTGGGGAACCAGACCGTGGCGATTCATCCGTCTAGTGTGCTGTTTGGGAGGAAGCAGGAGGCGATTATGTACAATGAGTTTGTCTTCACGAGTCGGAGTTATGCTCGTGGGGTTAGTGCTGTGCAGATGGATTGGGTTGGGGAGGCGTTGGCTGGGTGAATACCTACATGTAGGAATCTTACATGTATGTACAACGTGGGTTGTTGCTGTGTGGTTTTAATGTTGGAGTTAGGGCTGATGCTTTTTAGCAATAGTGTGTATATATACCGGTTGACAGTGTTGTACAGAGATCTATTATTTAATACTCGCCCGGTCCCTCTGACGGCAGTAGTATGATGTCGGCATTCGACATTCAATGATAATGCAGAGGTCGGACTCACAACGACCTGACAAGGCCAATGCACCGGTACTACTCCATCGTCGCCAAAGCCCGGGGCCTGTCATAGTCCCTGGAAGAAGATTTAGGGCTAGGTTAGGGCTAGGTGTTGAGACGGATCATCGTTGACCTACACACCAGTTGGAGCTCAAACGACTAGGATGCAGGGATTGCTGTGGTTGCTGTGAGTCATACGTTGAGGTCTACACGCCTAATCCGAGGAGTGTCAAAGGTGCGATACTATTGCAGCCGCCGCTATAATGATCGTGGCGCGATACTTCAGGCATTTTAATCCTTTCTTCTTGCCAAAAAACTTTCAAGGCTCAACTCCACCATCACTTGCTCTTCGCCCTCGTAATCTTAAGCCTGGCTTATTCCCCCGATTAAACTTCACCACCACGGCAATGTCGCGCTCTGAAGACCATGCAGTGCACCGTGTCTTCACGTACAAATGGATCGATGGCGAGTACAAGTGCGTCGATAGCACAGATGACCCTGATTACGATCCCTTAAGTACGGCCGGTACAATTGGGTCGATGGTGCAGAAGACCTCGAAAGATACGAACCCGGAGGTTACCATCCAGTCGTGATTGGTGATGTGCTCCATGGCCGCTATCACATTGTGGACAGACAAACTGGGCTTCGGAGGTTACTCAACCGTTTGGCTTGCTCGAGACAGGCAAAAGGAAGAATGTCGCTGTTAAGGTTGGCACTGCTAGTTCACCCTCTCCGAGTCAGGAGACGAAGTGTCTCCGGGCTCTCTCTGCTTCACCTGCACAGTCACATCCTGGTCATGAGGCAATCCCATCTCCTCTGGATGAATTTGAGGTTCGTGGGCCTAATGGGGTTCATCCATGTTTCACGATGGTTCCGGCGCGATGCAATCCGAGAGACGCGTCGTTGTTCTACTTGTTTCATCTCGATGTTGCACGAGCATTAGTCGGTGGATTGGCGATGGCAATTGCCCACATGCACTCATGCAGATACGTCCACGGAGGTCTGTTGCTATCCTCTGGTTCTGGATTTCAGTAGCTAATACTTTGTTACTGACAGATATCCACCTCGGCAATGTCTTGGTAAAACTTCCAGCCAGTTTTAACCATTTTTCTGTCAAACAATTTTACGAGAAATATGGCGAACCAGAGACTGCCGCCATTATGCTTCGAGACGGAAACCCGCCTACACCGAACGCTCCACCACAAGCAGTTATTCCACTTTACCTGGGAATGAAGGCATATGAGTTTAAACTGCACGATGCACATGTACTCCTTAGCGATTTTGGCGAGTCATTCTCCCCTTCATCAGACTTTCGCCGTGGGGAGGACTGCCACACGCCACTTGGAATGCGGCCTCCAGAAGCCCGATTCGAGCCGCAAGCTCCCCTCTCATACTCGGCGGATATTTGGAGTTTGGCCGTGGCAATTTGGGATTTGCTGGGAATAAAGACAATGTTCAGCAATGAATATGTTCCAGACGATGAAATGGTGGCTTACCATATCGATGTGCTAGGGCCAATGCCTACGAGTTGGTGGGAACGCTGGGAGGGACGTGGAGAGTACTTCGATCATGATGGACGTCCAACAAAACGGACACCATGGCCCGAGCTGAGACAAAATTTCGAAGAATGTGTGCAGCATTTTCGACGACGAAAGCCCGAAGTTGGGGTATTTAGTGAGGATGAAACAAGGGCATTTCTTAGCCTCATGCGTCGGATGCTGAGATATCGGCCGGAAGAGCGACCCACTATCGAGGAGGTTCTGGGATCTGAGTGGATGGTTAAGTGGGTGCTGCCGGACTTGGAGAAATGCAGGAACAGTGAATAGTTGAACGCTTCGCAAACGCCTTTAACAGCAGGGTCCCATTCCCTTACTCCCGCTGGTTCTAGGTTTCATTATCAATTGGTAGAAAACGGGACTTAGGGCTAGGGTCTAGACGATCTGGTGGACGATCTGGTGCAGCAGCTGCTGAGCAATCTGCTACTGGAGGCACAGCAAACAAAGTCAAATTCTACTTTTACTCTGGCGCCTCGATAGCTCCCTATTCCGCCGCTCGTGAAAGGAAACAGGCACCTGAAGAGATTCTTATACGGTTAGTGCATCTCAACCACGGTTCCATTGCGAAATATAGTCCCATGGACTCTTCAAACAACGAAGCTGGAGTCACTTCCTGAAGCTAACTAGAACACTATGGAGCAGATCTGACCTGTACAATACCACCACTGCCGGCGGTGAACCTCGTACAGACGAAAAGGGATGGCATATAACCATCTCGTACAAAAACAGAGACCAGGTTGAACGGGCGTTCCACGTGACGTCCCACGCCTACACCAACGGAGAGCAGGACTTCACTCTGGCGGATGCGACTCATACGAATGAGAAAAAGGACACCACCCGTGACCCCTCGGGGTGGAAAGAAGTCCGGTAAAATTGTTTGGCCTGACAGAAGTGAACTTCAATTGCACACTGAGCGTTCAGTGCAAGGGTTCTTGCGATGGTAGTAGGCAGGGTATTTTTGGCAAATAGAGAAATTCGGCAAGTATAGAGAAAGGAAGGGGGGATGCAGAAAGGGTGCAATTTGTGAAAGGATGAGACGACAACCATTGGGAGGCGATGCACACAAAACATTTTGCATACATGCAGGCAAGCAGGCATACATTATTGGAAGAGCAAGGACATGAAGTACTAACTCTCACCAAAGACGGGGAGCTCTCAGCAGAAATATACATAGACCGACTGGAAAATAGCATTTCCCTCTATATCCCTCTGTTCTCGTCACTATTGATACCTACCGCACGGTACCTACACCGTACACGTTAGGTATTGATTGAACTGAATGAATTCAATCCTCGTTTCTGTCCTGGCAAATTGCAAATGTGAGTATGAAATAATAATTTCAGTATAAATTGAAGGTTTTTTACCAGGCCAGACGACTTGTCCAGACCCCTGTCGGATCCCGGGGAGTTGTCTTCTTCTCTGGTGCGTGCGTCGATGTCAGTCCCTCCCTTTCATCGGTGTGGAAGTAGGCTAAGCGACAATCGACCAGTCACGGCTCGCCCATACAAATACTTTGCTGAAGCAATTTTTAAATTTTAGCGCTCAACTTCACTTTCGTTTGCTTGTCGGCGCTGTCGCTCTCGTGGTCTTAAATTTGCCTTTTTTTCCTCAGTTAGACTTCACCACCACGGCAATGTCGCGCTTTGAAGATTATGCAGAGCTCCCTCCCATTACCATCAAATGGATCGATGGCACAGAAGACCCTTTCAAGTACGGCCTGTACGATTGGATTGATGGTGCAGAAGATCTCGAAAGATACGAGCCTGGGGGCTATCATCCAGTCATGATCGGCGATGTGCTCCACGACCGGTACCAAATCGTGGACTAACTGGGCTTCGGGGGTTATTCAACCGTCTGGCTTGCTCGAGACAGGCAAAAGGAAGAATATGTCGCTGTTAAGGTTGGCACTGCGGATTCACGCTCTCAGGAGACGGATCGTCTGCGAGCTCTATCTGCTTTATCTGCACAGTCACATCCTGGTCATGAGGCAATTCCATCTTCTCTGGATGAATTTGAGGTTCGTGGACCTAACGGGGTTCACCCATGCTTCACGATGGTTCCCGCGCGATGCAATCTGAGAGATTCATCATTCAGCGTATTGTTTCCACTTGATGTTGCACGAGCATTAGTCGGGAAATTGACGATGGCTATTGCCCATATGCATTCATGCGGATACGTTCATGGAGGTTCGTTGCCATTCTCTGATTCTGGAGCTTTGTATTACAGTTTCTAATATCATATAACAGATATCCACCTCGGAAATGTCTTGGTAAAACTTCCAAGCAGCTTCAACCATCTCTCTGTCGAGCAGTTTTGCGAGGAATATGGCGAACCAGAGACCGTCACCGTCAAGCTCCGAGACGGAAACCCGCCCCCACCAAACGCTCCACCAAAAGCAGTTATTCCACTTAACCTGGGAATGGACGCAAATGAATTCAAGCTACATGATGCACATATACTCCTCAGCGACTTCGGCGAAACCTTTCGTCCTTCATCCGAAATTCGCCGCGGAGAAGATTGCCACACGCCTCCTGAAGCGCGGCCCCCAGAAGCCCGATTCGAACCGGAAGCTCCCCTCTCATACTCGGCGGATATTTGGAGTCTGGCTGTATCAATATATGAGATAGTAGGCATGAGGACCATATTCATCAATGGAATCGTTCCAGACGATGAAATGGTCTCTTACCAGATCGATGTGCTAGGGCCGATGCCTACGAGTTGGTGGGAGCGCTGGGAGGGACGTGGTGAGTGGTTTGATGAAGAAGGGCGTCCAACGAAGCGGGACCTATGGCCCGAGCTGGAACAGAATTTTGAGGAAAATGTGCAGTACTTTCGAGGACGAAAGCCCGACCTTGGGGTCTTTGGGGAAGAAGAAACGAGGGCTTTCCTGGAGCTCATGCGTCGGATGCTGAGATTCCGGCCAGAAGAGCGACCGACAGTCGAGGAGGTTCTGGAATCTGAGTGGATGGTTAAGTGGGTGCTGCCTGACTTGGAGAGATGCAGGAACAGTAGAGAGTGATTGTTCCTGGATCCTTCGCGATCGTCTTGCACCTTTGACGGTGCCGGGCAGGCATCATGATTCTCCTCGAATCGGACCAGGACTCAGTCACTCAGAAGGTCAGGATCATTCGGCAGAAAACGGGGTTGCTGGTAGCATCGGGCGACTATCTCCTCGTCAGGGAACCGCGGACATATTAGCGTCATTTCAGTTAGTGGGTAGTCTAGTAACATAGCGTAATTCAGCAACCAATAGTCCGCCATATAAATCTATACGTAAGATTATTGGTTCATGAAACTCCACATGTATACCATACGTTGGAATCTTCCTCGCGTTGCTGAATCGTGGTTCAATAAACAAAACTGCCTGTTACCGTGTTACGACCCCAGAACTGCAAACAATATGTCGACTGCACTTATTGCTGAAGGTATTTCTCGAAATACACCCAAACCTAGAAGGTACTTATCTCATTTTACTAGGCTCATCCTCTGGGCAAAAACGAAAGCGTCCTGTCGAGGAAGTCCTCCGCGACATATCAACCAAGAAGGAGGATCCGTGCACACCTCTAGAAACAGTCGATCGAGCTCCAGAAATCTGCCTACCAAGTGGCATAAGTATAAACAATCCATACTCATTATTCTCCCTCTTTCTAACAGAGGGATTGATGGGAACGATCGCTACCGCTACGAATATACATGCTGCTCATTGCATATCTAAACTAAAAGCTGCGGAAGCTAGATCCCCCCGTTACTGGCATGCTACGAATGCAGTGGAAATCAAAGTTTTTTTTCGGTATATTAATCTACATGGGGAGCAAATCCGTGTCAACGGGTCGATACTTACTGGCGGGATGACGGGACGGGAGGCCCCCTTCACCTTCCTCGGCTGTTCATGAGTCTCCATCGATTTGAACAGCTCAAACGCTTCATACACATCTCGAACCCAGAAGAAGATGCCCACAGGGAGGCTGATGCCAAAGACTGGTATTACGAGCTGGAGCCGATGGCATCTATTTTTGAAGATGCAGCAAGGAGATATTACAAGCCAGGTTCCAATGTCTCCATCGACGATATCATGGTTAGGTGTTATGGTAGGTCCAACAACACCTACAAAATGCCCTCAAAACCAATTAAACAGGGGTACAAGCTGTTTTGCTTGGCAGAGCACGGGTATATTTATTCGTTTTCCTGGTCCAGTCGCCAGCTGGGCATGCAGGAGACGTTTAAGTACCCGTCGCTTACGCCTACGGGATCGATGATCATGGACCTGATATCAAAACTCCCACCGCCCTCCTGTAAGGATACCACTATGTACATACTCCGTAAGCATACAGTAATAACTCGGTATATGAAAGTAATCCTAACAGGGGGTCTGTTTGCATATAGCAGGATATTTCAGTTACCGAATGGTGGATATTATTGGCCAAATTTTGTGGTCCCACTGCTACCGTATATTATTGGCTGAATCCTGCAGGTCCTGGAGGCTATGGAGGCTCGATTGCTGTGAACCGCAGCGTACACTCTTCCTGATATCCCCCGTGTGATCCTCCATACCACGTAGCAGCTGAATATCGCCATGTTGCAGCGTTGCTGCTGCTATTCATAGCGGTATGCCATCTTTAGCCGTGCCCGTGGCGTCGGGAACATGAAAGTTTCGAAACGGCGAGAACCTTATCCCACCCAAGGCATGTTTTCAAGCGGAGGCATGCAATTCATGCAAAGGAGCTCTCAGCTCTGTATATTGACCTGAAAGGCTTGCTAGCTTGCACGTAAGTAGGGGTCGGCAACGAGTACGAATCCAACGAATATTAACGGATTATTCGTTAACTTAACGAATAAAACCCGCCCAGCCTGCTTAGTAATACGTTAACGAATAAAGGCCCTGTTATTCGTTTAATTATTCGTTTGATCCGTTTAGGTAGGTAGGTTCGTGGACGCTGGTTCATGGTAGCTGGTTCGTGGAGAGTCTGGAGACTGGGCTGATTCAGGGAGGTTCAGACTACCTCGTGCCAGACGCACCTATCATACAAGCGGGCCTTGTAGGTGCGTCTGGCACGAGTAGCCCATACTAACTGCAAATATGTATATATAGATCAAGCAGCAGACCCTTCTTCAGACAAATAACTATCCCGAAGCAACGTCAGACGTCTCATGGTTTTGCAGACCAGCGTGCGGAGATTTCTACCTACCAACCAACGAATACTAACGAATACGAATTCGAATAAGTCCCTCTGAGATCCTCACGAATAACGAATAATCATCAAGGAATTTTAGACGAATACGAATAGGCAAACCCTTATTCGTTGCCGACCCCTACACGTAAGCACTGGATGCTAAAATATAGATTTTGCTGCGTAGCCGAGACAGCCTTGATATGTTGTCAATGGTCAGCGATGTATCAATGTATGACTCCGCATCATAAACGCTCGGCGCTCAGCTTTATTATCGTTTGCTTGTCGCTTTCGTGATCTTAAGTTTGGTTTCTTATCCTCAGTTAAACTTCACCACCACAGCAATGTCGCGCATTGAAGACTATGCAGACCCCTCCATTACAATCGAATGGATCGATGCCACAAAAGACACTGAAAATCACGATCCCTTTAAGTACGGCCTGTACGATTGGATTGATGGTGCAGAAGACCTCGAAAGATACGAGCCTGGGGGCTATCATCCAGTCATGATTGGTGATGTGCTCCATGACCGCTACCAAATCGTGGACAAACTGGGCTTTGGAGGCTATTCAACCGTTTGGCTTGCTCGCGACAGGCAGAAGGAAGAATATGTCGCAGTTAAGGTTGGCACTGCTGATTCACCCACTCAGGAGACGAATTGTCTCCGAGCTCTTTCTGCTTCATCTGCACATCCTGGCCAGGACGCAATTCCATTTCCTCTGGATGAGTTTGAGATTCGTGGACCTAACGGGGTTCATCCATGCTTCACGATGGTTCCCGCGCGATGCAATCTGAGAGATGCATCATTCAGTCTATTGTTTCACCTCTATGTTGCACGAGCATTAGTCGGGAGACTGGTGACGGCTATTGCTCATATGCATTCATGCGGATACGTCCATGGAGGTTCGTTGCCATTGATTCTCTGGTTCTGAATCTTCGTATCTAATATAATTATATGACAGATATCTACCTCAGAAATGTCTTGGTAAAGCTTCCAACCAGTTTCAACCATCTCTCTGTCGAAGAGTTTTACGAGAAATATGGCGAACCAGAGACTGTCACCATCAAGCTCCGAGATGGAAACCCGCCCCCACCGAACGCTCCACCAAAAGCAGTTATTCCACTCTATCTGGGAATGAAGGCATATATGTTCAAGCTACAGGATGCAGACATACTCCTCAGCGACTTTGGCGAAACTTTTCGTCCTTCAGACGTCCGTCGTGGGGAGGACTGCCACACGCCTCCTGGAGCGCGGCCCCCAGAAGCTCGATTCGAACCGGAAGCTCCCCTCTCATATTCGGCTGATATCTGGAGTCTGGCTGTATCAATATATGAGATAGTGGGCATGAAGACCATATTCAGCAATGAAATCGTTCCAGACGATGAGATGGTCTCTTACCATATCGATGTGCTAGGGCAAATGCCTACGAATTGGTGGGAGCGCTGGGAGGGACGTGGAGAATTTTTTGATGAAGAGGGACGCCCGACAAAACGGGAACTTTGGCCTGAGTTAGAACAGAATTTCGAAGAACGTGTACAGTGCTTTCGACGACGAAAGCCCGACCTTGGGGTGTTTGGGGAGGAAGAAACGAGGGCTTTCCTCGAGCTCATGCGTCGGATGCTGAGATATCGGCCGGAAGAGCGACCGACAATCGAGGAGGTTCTGGGATCCGAGTGGATGGTTAAGTGGGTGCTGCCTGACTTGGAGAAATGCAGGAACAGTAGAGAGTGATTGTTCCTGGATTCTTCGCGATTGTCTTGCACCTTTGACGGTGCCGGGCAGGCATCATGACTTTCCTCGAATCGGACCAGGACTCAGTCACTCAGAAGGTCAGGATCATTCGGCAGAAAACGGGGTTGCTGGTGGCATCGGGCGACTATGTCGGAGTTCATATCTATCATGAAGAAATCTCTTGCCAACATCAATTGAATAAACGAAGGAGTTTACCAATAAATAAGCGGCCTTTTGTTTAGGTTAATTAATATTTCACAAAAAGGTCTCTGAATCGAGAAATCGAGGAGTGATAGCTCAGTGGTAGAGCGAGGGACTGCAGTTCCCTAGGTCAGGGGTTCAAATCCCCTTCGCTCCTTAATTCATGATGCTGCGGCTTGGTCGTATCATCCCGTACCTATGGTGGAAGCTTTGCCAGTGCGGACTCGTTCAGGCCCAAATAACGGTATTTCCTCCCTTAGGTGTAGGTAGGCTTTTTGGCTCGGCTCCCTTGGGCTTTTTGGCACTCATTCTTTTTGCTCAAGAAACTCGCGAAGAATCATCAATCAATCTAAATCGTCTGTCACCGGTCCGAGATCAGGTTCTCTTGGGTCTCAACTGAGGTCAACTCTCGACAGGCGGTTCTTTTTCGCATCCCCATTCAGCATTGCCGCACCGCACTGCTGCGTTGTGCTGGATCTCTTTGTTGCAACTTGGTATCCGTTTCGTTGCGGGGTGGCCGGCGCCTGAGAAATGGAGAATTTCGAGATCGACCAATAACAAAGCCTATCAATTTACATGTAACAGTCTGAGTGACTGCTGAAGCAGATCGATGCGCTGATCATTGATGCTGACGCTGAGTCTGAGTTCATCTTCAAACAAACTAGTCTCCAACTTCAACTTCTTCGCATCATATACGTAGACGGTTGCTAGGGACAACAGACTGGACGGACTTTTAATGATATATGCCCGTACAGCGCTATAACCTACATAGAATCCCGAACATGGAATCATCATCATCGGAGCAGGCATCGCAGGATGCATGACATATCAATCTACAACTAAAGAAACACCTCCCTACTCCCTACAACATAACCATCTACGAAGCCCACGACACCCGCCACGTCGATGACCATCACAGCACACCAACCACCAACACCGCCGAAGCAACCAACTCGGCCTCCTTCGTCGTCGGCGGCGGACTAAGCGTCAGCCCCAACGGCCTCCGTGTCCTGCAACGCTTAGACGAGACGGAGACCCTTCTCCACGATGTCGTTCGCGAGGGGGACGTCGTCCCTCACATGCTCTTAAAGAGTAAGCATGGACGGCTACTTATGCGGTTAATGCCTTCTCGGCCTACATCTGGGGATGCGCGTCCCATGCACCAGGTTGGTATTAGTCGGCATGTGCTGTGGTGGAAAGTGCGTCGTCGAGTGCCGGATGTGGATGTCGTCTGTCGACGGGTTGTAAGCGTGGTTGCAAATCCAGACGGGCGTAATGTTGTTCATTTCATGGATGGGGGCTTTGTTGAGGCGGACTTGGTCGTTGGTGCGGATGGGGTGAAAGGGGTTGTTAAACGGAGTTTGTTTGGGAGTTCTGAAGATCCGTATCCGCCACATTATGAGTTGAGTTTTGTCTTATAGACAAGAGGCATTTATGAGAAAGTCAAGAAGCTAATCGAGCTTCGACAGAGGTCTCTTAGGCGTGGGTGGCTTTATCCCCGCCGACCGGGTACGAGGACTCGTCGAAAAGGGATCTCTGAACTTCCTTTATAGTGGGAACGGCTTCTTCGGGTACTTCTTCTCGGACAGCTCCCCAGACGACCCTAACCGTGACTCTCCGCGCGAGATCTCGGAACCAGGAAACTCGCTCGCGTGGTGGTCTACCTATGCAGCCGATGTGTGCCCTAACCCAGAAACTCTGGACATAGAAGACGTCAACCGCCAACTGCGTGACCGCCATCGACATTGGGGGGATCCCGTGATCCAACAGATCCTCGACTCCCTGCATGTGAGCACCGTGTATCCGACGTGGACGTTGCCGGAGCTGCCAACCTGGCAACGTGACGGGGTGGTTTTGGTTGGAGACGCGGCACACGCGCTGCCGACGACGTCCGGACAGGGTTCTTCACAGGCAATGGAGGATAGTAAGGCATTTGCTTTGTTGTTAAGTCATTACTGTGCTCGCCGGGCGAGAGAGGAACCAGAATCGAGCTCCAAGCCTGAGATGCAGTGGAAGCGAATAATCAGTCAAGCCTCGGGTAAGTATATGGAGATTCGACGGCCACGCGTGCAGGGCTTGCTGGAGCAGGCGCGGAAGCTGCAGAGTAAAAAGCGCCATATGGGCGTTGTGGCTGAATATGCGATGTACGCGACGATGTGGTTAATGGGTGAGTGTGTTGCAATACTTGCAATTTGTGCACAAGTTTGCTGAACCTGACAATCGCAGGCTTTCTGTCTGGGTGGATGCCGGCGCCATCGCAGCCTGTGGTCCAGTATGATATCGCTGCGCATGCCAAGGAAGTCCTGGCAAGTGTAGACTGAATTTGTTTGATTTCGGAATATCTTCCATTGATATGGCAAGTTCAATACAATCCTCCTTAAATTAAGGATCAAATCGCTTGTAAGTGCACTAGCTTTCGTCGCCTTTGTGCACTCTTAATATGAACATATCAGCAAACAACAGACAATGGAGCTGGCAAACCACAATGCCAGGGCTCAAAACTCATAGACATGTATATAAAGGCGAATCTCCTCCGCCGTCGACCTCAGAGGTCTGTACATGTAATTTCAATAGTCAGTACCTGACCGGCAAATGATTTCATCCCTTATTTCTGCTCCGACAGGCGTGAATATGCAATTCCATCACCGTACTACAACATCGTAGTCAGGTAAATCTTCCGCGGGCCAAACAACTTTCCGGACTTTTTTCCACCCCGGGGGGTATTGTCTTTTTTTTCGGGAGCGTCCGTCGATTCAACTAGGTCGAAGTTTTCCTTTCCATCAGTGTACCCGTGCGACGTGCCGTGGAACTGCCGATCGACTTGGTCGCTGTCTTTATACGAAATGGTTGCATGCCATCCCTTTGGATCTATGCAATGTTTACCACCGATAGAGGTGGTATTATGCAAATCAGACCTAGTCCATAGTTACCTGATTAGCTCCTGAAAATGACGCCGGTCTCCTTGTGCTTTGCCTTCTAAAGCAGAGTCTATGAGAAACACTTACCGGATAAGAGACGCAATGATTTCGTCCCTTATTTCTGCTCCGGCAGGCGTGAATATGCAGTTTCATCACCGTACTACAACATTGTAGTCAGGTAAATCTTCCGCGGGCCAAACAACTTTCCGGACTCTTTTCCACCCCGGGGGGTTGTGTCCCTTTTCTCAGACGTGTGAGTTGATTAGGTTAAAGTCCTCCTTTCCATTGGTGTATCCGTGCGAGGTGGCGTGGAATTCCCGATCGACTTGGTCGCTGTCTTTATATGAAATGGTCGCATGCCATCCCTTTGGGTCTATGCAATGTTTACGGCCGATAGAGATGGTGTTGTATTATGTAAGTCAGACCTGGTCCATAGTTACCTCATTAGCTTCTGAAAGTGACGCCTGTTTCCTTGTGCTTTGTCTAAAGCACGGTCTATGAGGAACACTAACCGGATAAGAGTCGCTTTAGGCGCCAAAGAAAAGTATGTAGTGATTCTAGTCATTCTCTCTGTTGCCCGCCGAAAGATGAGCTCAAGGTTGACCCAATTCAAGGAAGACGATGACGGCCTGCCGTGAAAGGCGACCAAGTAGCATTCAATCATTCACTACTGTTCCTGCATCTCTCCAAGTCAGGTAGTACCCACTTAACCATCCACTCAGATCCCAAAACCTCCTCAACTGTTAGTCGATTTTCCGGCTGAAATGTCAGCATGCGACGCATGAGGTCAAGAAAAGCCCTCGTTTCTTCCTCCCCAAACACCCCAAGTTCAGGCTTTCGTCGTCGAAAGTGCTGCACCTTGGACTCCGGCGCAAATTGGGTGGTATTGCCCTTTCATATTGTAGGCAGGCTCGGCGGGGCATTCAATTATTTGGGTATGGCGAAGGGATACGGTCGAGGGATACGGCGAAGGCAGGCATGCAGGGCCATTGAGCGAGCAAAAAAGGCGTGCGGTTCACATATCCGGTATGGGGCGATCGCGGGGGATCGGAGGTCGGAATAACTTAACTCCATTTCAGGAAGCTTATCCCACATGAGGAAAGAAATGTGAAGATCACCATACAGAACGTGACGGTAAAATTACTAGCGCGTTTTAATGGCTTTTCACCCTGGGCTCTGACAATTGCCCTGGCAGAGTGACCTCACAAGTTCACACCTAAACTTGATTCACTCGAAAAAAGTCTAAGAGGAAAAGAAGAAAAGAATCGCTGCATCACCATACAGTGTAACAATAATAGATTTAACGTTAAGATCAGCACGGCTCAACCGTCCGACAACGCCAACGAAATCGCAGAGCACACCTCCCAAATGGTTAACCCTACACAACCAGTAGGTTACTTCACCAATTAAAGGCGACAAATCTGGGAACCTGCATTTTTCGCTTCCATTTTGCGCGTGACACAAAATAGCGGAAGCGGAAGTAAGGCTGATCATCCAGGAGGCTCAGAAGTCAGCCGATCATGAGGCCGCGCGACTTCACCACTTTACCTGCACGGACGGTGACGGGCCTGGGCGTATGACGCTTCGCAATGTGCAGTACGAAGTAGAGGGAATGGGCTATACATAGCCTTGGCTTCACTAATGAAATTTCAGAATATTTCCTTTTGGGTTTGCGGGCGTTGAGTCGGAACGTCAGATTCGATGATTCATTCGTTAGGCTGGCCAGTCGTCGTCGATGTTGGTGGTGGTGTTGGTGTCGAAGATACCTACACTACTAGCATCAATGGTTGTGTTATAAAAGAGTACACTAATCCGTACCGCTAGGCAGGTACTTTCTTTGATTGTATACAGTTTCTTTTTGCTTGACCGTTATCGAAATTCATTCAATGAATTCGACCAACCGGCAATATGGAGTCGAGATTGCTGGCGACTTCGTTGTCGCAACCGAAACAGTTCGTATTGTGCTTCGACGGCACGAGTAATCAATTCACTGGGGATGAATCCGATAGCAATGTACTGAAGATCTTTCGGGTGAGTACTCCTTCGTAACGGTAACGCAAGAGTAAACTGTCGAAGAGAAGACCACTAATTGTTTGAAAGATGCTGAATCGCAATAAACGAGACCAGTTCCACTATTATCAGCCAGGGATAGGAACGTATGTCGCCTCACCCACACTTCCCAGCCATGATAAGATTCAGCGAACCTGGTCTGCTCTTCTTAAGGCGAAAGATGCAGCAGTCGGGTCCTCCTTTGACGAGCATGTCGTGGGAGGATATAGATTCCTGATGCAGTACTACTCTCCGGGCGACGATATTTATTTCATCGGTTTCAGCCGAGGCGCCTATGTTGCGCGCTCCCTGGCCGAAATGCTCGACTACATCGGTCTGCTCGAGGTTGGAAACGAGGAGTTAGTACGATTTGCTTGGAAGATTTTCTCCAAGTGGCAGCAACGGAGAAACGACACCGAGAAGGATCGGAAAAAGAAGGACAAGCTATTTCAACACATGAAGGCCTTCCGGGAGACGTTCAGTCGACCGACTAGTCGGATTCGGTTTCTGGGTTTGTTTGACACGGTGAACAGTGTGCCGAGGTATGAATCGGCTTGGATGCAGAGGAGCAGCAGGTTTCCGTGTACAACTCGCAGTTCTGCGAGGATTATTCGTCATGCTGTTAGTATTGATGAGCGCCGGGCGAAGTTTCGTCAGGATCTGATTTCTGGTGGGAATCCATCGTTGCATAGGCGACAGAGTGGTCATTATCTGCATGGGCATCCTTATCATCATCCCGGCGATGGTCGCAAACCGCATCAATCGCCGGCAGGAGTTGAAGCAGGTAAAGTCGATGACGAGGATGACGATGACGACGAGGATGTCGGCACCCAAGATGTAGAGGAACTATGGTTTCCTGGTTGTCACTCGGATATTGGTGGAGGTTGGAAACACAACGACCATGGCTCTTGGCCGCTGAGCCATACTCCGCTGGTTTGGATGGTCCAGGAAGCGCGGCGTGCGGGCCTTGAACTTGATTTTGACAAGCTCAAAGAATTTGAATGCTATGAAGACGAACGTCCCATCGTACATAAGGGCACTGCCTCAAGTATCCATCATTTTGTCGACGATAACGAAAAGCAGCGACCATCCACCAACAGCAGCTTCCAGAATGCCCTATACATATCGAGCACGCAAGGGTTTCTGCATGACAGTCTGTCTTTCAATAGTGGTCTTGCGCCATATTCAGTTCTGATATGGCGAATTATGGAATATCTCCCATTTAAGCGGATGGACCTACAAGAGGACGGCACCTGGAAACCGATTCGTTGGCCTCTTCCTCGGGGGGAAGTACGTGATATCCCCAAGGATGCTCGCGTGCATGTCTCGGCTGTTCGCCGGATGAAGGCCAATTCAGACTATAGACCAGGTAACCTGATTGTCGGTGGTGGTGGACGAGGAATCAGACGAGCACCAGCCGAGTGTGGGATTGGAGAATGGAACGTGTTGAAGGATCAAGGAGACGTTGTTCGAGAGACCTATGTCCGGGCAGAAGGGGCTTGATCGGCGACAACTACGACAATACCATCGCAGGAAGATATCGCATTTTCGCCCGCGAGATTAGATAACACGGACGGTCCTAGATTAGATGAAGACATCATGATGCATCAGGAACCGGGAACTCCAGTCGCCGCTAATTTCTCATCTCATCACTTCGAGGATCTATTATTTTGCAATCTCGAAAAAAGGAACAAAGACTCAAAGACGAGACGAGACAGACGGACAAAGAAAAAGAAGTCGAAATAATTCGATTATCACCTGATCGTCGATTGATGCATCGTCATCACCTGACATCCACCCGCAATCGGACCATCAATCAGTCGCATCATCGCCGCTTCATCTCTATCTTTCTTGTTATATTTATATCCCTTGCATCCCCCAGTAGTATCAATAGTAATCCTTCCTCTCTATCCATCATCACCATATCTCCCTTAGGTATCAATCCTCACTATTCTTAATCCATGGCCTTCCGTGTCCCTACTCAGGCCCCTCGACGTCAGACCGTCCAATCCCCACCCCAGGACGTCTCCTCCTCTTCTCTTCCTCATAGTATCCCCGACGACGAGTCTACGCAGTGGGTTCTCTTCTCTCCCTCGCAGAATCCTTCCAACGCTACCCTCACTCGCTCTGCTTCAACCGAACGTCCCTCTCGCCTGAGTGATTTCGGGTCCTTTGGCACCCCAACACGGTCCGTGACCGGTGCCCAGGATGACGACGACGACGACGACGACGGTGATGACGATGCCGACGACGGTGATGGTGACGACGTTCTTGAGTCCTTAGATGAGGACGGAACGGAGTTGGATAGTTTGGATGACGGTCTGCATGCCTTCCCAGATCCTGGCGTTGCTCAGGCCCCTCCCTCCCCACGTTGGGACCAGGGAGCTCCGGCTGTCCTCCCCGCGCATGACGGTTTAGGCAGTTTTATGGCATCCAGCCAACCAGTGCAGGATCAGCTGTGGCAGCATGAGCGGTTCAACCCTCATCACAGGTCGGAATTGCGGCCGAGACGGATGTCCAGTATTCGGCGGCATTTAAATACTGTTGCTGAAGCCGAGGAGATCGATACCGAACGAGAGCGCTGGAAGCGTATTGAGAAATGGAGGCTTGATCAGAGTCGTGCGATGATGCAAGAAGTTGAACAAGAAACTCATCGTCGTCGACGGAGCAGTCTGGCCAGTCGGGCGAGCGACAGGAGCGCTGCCCGTTCTTTCGCGTCGGGGCGATTGCAGGACATCCCCGAGACGCGAAAAGCAGAGATCTCATCTGGTACTCCTTCCCAGGAGTACGAGTCTCTCTGGCAGAAGATAACTCGAAAGTTAATTCGGGACCTAATTGGGCTGGACGACTCCTTACTATCCATTATTCTGGGCGAGTCGCTACCCGAAGAGGAAGAAAGGAATCGGCGCGAACAACAGCAACTGCAATACTCCAATGATGCGGATTCTGCCTCAAATGGACCATTGGATATGGACGCCGTCATGGAGAAGGAGCTGGACTCCGCACCCAACCATGAAGACGACCATCAGCAGCATTGGCAAGCCAAGTTGCTTCAGCGCATTGCTCGCGAATTAGGCATCCTCATTCACCAATTTGTCGGTCACCCTGGAGCGTTCACGACGTACTGTCAAGTAACCGATGGAATCTCTAACCAATACGCTGGGATGCCCGTAGGCCGATCAACAGAGAGGGATGCGCCTCCGACTCATCTTCGATCCAGTGCTCGCACCATTAGCACAACAGCTGACAGTAACAACAACGTCGCATCCGTTTCCTCTCCACACTTCAGTCCCACGCTCCATGATCCCACCGGCGGGGATCACACTACGCAGTTGGACATGGAAGATGACGACGCGCAGCACATGGCCACTGAAGACCAATCCGAATCCACGCGCCTGCAACAAGAACGAGAATACTGGGAACGCGGCCTCGACGTCATGATGGTCTTCCGCTATCTACGCAACCGCTTCAGCAGCAGCAGCAGCAGCAACACCACCACCACTACTACGGATGACGACGACAATATCCACCATAATCCTAATAATAATGCCTCTCCTCACTCAGCAACCACACGTCCCTACAATAGTACTAACCAGGACCATCCATCCCGTCGCGCCGCCATCATCCGCCAACACCACCCCCTTGTCGCACATGCACATTCCCGCACCCGCTCCCAAACCCAAGCCCAAATCCGCCGCCAGATCCAGCTACAACAGCAATATTATAATAACACCGTTACCTCCCCTCTGTCCCCGCAGAACCTCGGTGGTACCTCCCCGCGACAACAGCGTCATGCCCGTCGCACCAGTTCCAGTTGTGCTAGTCAGAGCGCGAAGCTGTCGTCCACCCTCTCTGGGAAGTTAAAGCTTTCGGGATCTAGGTCTAGTTGCAACTATTGGGATATTGGCGGGAGCGTGGAGAGTGGGAGTGGAATTGCTGCTTTGGGTGCTGGCGTTGGTGCTTGGGGTGAGGTGTAGGCTCTAGCTTGGTGCCGCTCATACCAATATTATCATCATCCTCTTTTCCTATTATTATTACGTCTGGGGTCTTTTGGAGTTACTTGGCTTGGATGCGTGTCAACTGTGTCTTGTCTGTCGGTACTAGATTTTATATTTTTGTGACTGCCATGGCTGGTACATACATGCATGCATATATCGGCATACATCTCCGCACATACATCAGAATTTTGGTACAGGAATGAGTTATTTATCTGGTTGTCTTTTGATAACTTGGTCCAACTTTCTCGCATGCTACAATGGTTTTTGACTTTTAATGAATCCCGGGAACAACTCGCCTAATCGTCGGTCAACGGAAAGGACCGACTACTCGCTTCGCTCGTAAAAGGGGCAAGCAAGGCAGTAACGCATCCAAGGCAGTAATGAATAATGCATAATATCCCAACCAATAATAACATGCCCAGCAGTAAATACGAGCTTGGGGCTGCGACAGGCTGGGGGCTACGCACACTGGGATTTGAAGGAGATATGGAAAGGTCGCAGACCTCTGCGACCTAAGACGTTGCGGAAGGAGTTCCTGCGTTGTTGGTATGTAATGGTGGGAGTAGACTACGGTACAGCATAGAGGCCAAATGTGCTATTGTTAACATCTAAGAGCCAATCAGATTGCTGGATCTGAGGGATGGCGAAATTTCTGACCGTAAGGTTGCTTCCGGTCGCTTCGCTCCCTCCGCAAATAAAGTGGGCCCAGAAAGAAGTAAGACCCATTCATTACCTTATACAGAGCCACGCTGGGCATTTTATTGGTTGAAAGGATTATGCATTATTCATTACTGCCTTGGATGCGTTACTGCCTTGCTTGCCCCTTTTACGAGCGAAGCGAGTAGTCGGTCCTTTCCGTTGACCGACGATTACTTGCAACATAACATCAACGTTCTAGTGGAAGTCCCCTTTTCAATAGTGGTCGTCTACACTTATCTTAGCTACTTTTGGAGTCATAAGAGCCTGTCAACAGTATGGCTTTATTGTCTTCTATAGAACAGAAGGACAAGTAGAAAGCGAACCAAACAAGCCTAGCAACCCGTAGGAAGAAAACCAGACATAGAAAAGGGAAAACCACATGCGACCTTACACGAGGAAAGTAAACAAATCAACCCATAGAGCGCGCAAAAAACTTATAATTTATCATTATCAACTAACTTAAGCCTGAGAAGACGCCTCATAAGCACCAGGGAAGTACTTAATGTTATCCGCGATATGGCCGTGCTCATGCAAGAACTTAACGTAGGCACCATCCGGCTTGATCTTGCCCTCCTGGCGGAGCTGGACGTACTCCTCACGACGAACAGGGGTGAAGCCCCAGTTCTTGGAGACGATGAGCTTTTGGCGACCGGGGAACTTGTAGGTGGAGCGACGCAGAGCCTCGATGGCGGCAGCACGGTTGGAGTCACGGGTACGGATGGACATGAGGGGCTGGCCGATGTTGACACGGGCGACGCTGTCGTACGGCTTACCGAAGGCACCACGCATACCGGTCTGGAGACGATCGGCACCAGCGCACGAAAGCATCTTGTTGATACGGACGACGTGGTAGGGGTGGACACGGACGCGGAGGTGGAAACCTTCCTTACCGGCGATCTTCACGAGGTACCTGTTTTTGTAGAGGTTTGCGTTAGTCGATCGCGTATCTCTCTTATTTAGGAGAATCAGCGGGAAAGGACTAAAGACATACTTGTTGGCGCAGACACGGGCAGCTTCAAGAGCTGGAGAGGAAAGCTGTTCCAACTCGTTGGAGACCATGTGCACGCACATGGGGAAGTCATCGGTGCTAGCCTTCTTACGACCCAAGTCGAAGATACGGATCTTAGGGTCGGGGACACCACGGTTGAACCGCGACTTGGGGTAAGGCTGTTATATCAAACATCGCCCGTTAGTACTCAAGTTTTCCATCAAAATTTTTTTTTCGTTTTCCTCGTCTTTATTAGAGATTCCTGCCCGTTCTCTCTGGTCTTTTCTTCGGCATAATCATCAATGCAGAACTTTCTGCAGCCGAGATCTTGCCGAAAAACCCACAGAAAGAACGAGCGAAAAAAGGAAAATAAAATCATCGAATCCATCGAGATCTCGCATCACGCACCTTGTTCTTACAGTAGCGGTAGCATCTGGCGGGACGACGGGCCATTTTGACTGCTGGAAATGGACAAACTGGAGGGGAGTTGGCGAAAGAAGAGGTTGTCGAGGAGGAGAAAGATAGGTGTAGCCACCGCCGACGATGATTTCAAAGCATTTTCCGCTAACGACCCGCACTGTGGCAAAACCCTAGCCCTAATGTGCTGTCCGCCAATCAGGTTGCATAATTACAGTTGTATTCGTTACCATCTGACACTGCGTGATTGCGTATTCGACTGTTCGAAAATTACAACATCAGATTCTGCAAAATTACACGAAGAGCATATGATACAGTACGAAGAACAGACTACGGTCTTCTTGCGATTTTTATCGTTGGCCCCAAGTTTTCAATTTTCTTTCATATCTAACTCGTGCCCGTAGACACTGCCGTAACGCACGTAGTCTTCACGCTTACTGACCACCGCTAAGGATGTCGGAGTCACCAGCATCCAAGATAGCCATGGAAGAGCAGCGGAAGAGCTTACCGCAAGCGGTACCGAGTTCAATCTGTAATTTACACCAATAGTCAGCCAATGCCGTTTACCCTCCAAAGCCATGATGCTCGGCTTCTTCTCAGGGCGGCTCCCCGTCGCTTCAGTGCGACAGGGAGCAGAAGCCAAGTAGAAGCAGGAATACAAGAATTGGGACTCACGTTGTTGCCGGCGAAGTGGTGGACGTTCGTCTTGGAAAGCTGCAGCACGGACATATCGTCAGTTATCTGATATCTCCTAATATTGGTAATTCGTTCTGAGGAAATGGAATTATTTACCATAGCGTAGTCTAGAATTGAAGTGTTAGCTCATTTACTGCAATGAATACCTTGAAATCAAGCCCAAAAGGAACAACTTACACTCGAGCTCACTCTTACGGAGAGGGGGAGCGTTGGCAGCGATGATGACCAGCTTGGCCTTGCCGGAGCGGAGGGTCTTGATGGTGGACTTGTAACCCAGGGTAACTATTTAGACAGAAGCAACCGTCCGTCAGCAACCACGCCATCATATTTTTCTTTTTGGAGTCTTGCGATGCTCGCACGTACCTTTACCGGACTTCATAACAAGCGCCAAGCGCGAGTTAATGTTGTCCGAAGACTTCTTGGTTCCTTTGGGGGCCATCGTTACGCTGTAAGAGTCTCCTAGGACTTCTAAACTGACTTGAAAATATGAAAGCTGCGCTCCGGCCGGACGTTAAGGTGGTTTGACGGGTTGACGAAGAGGCGATCAACGGGTAGAATTTTGTTGTGGGCTTGGCGAGCGGAATCCGGAGCCATGATCTTCCGGCACGTGTTGCTGAATAAGATCCCGGCCCTAGCGAGAATGCTAGTTTCACTAGTTACCTAGTGTCACCGCCCTTGTCGCTAAAAACCGCACAACGTCACCCTCATATTGAAATCCACCATGCATCCTCCATCCTTACTTTCTCGCGACACATTGAACATTTCATCTGCATATTTTATACTGCTGTAATTTCAACGTGCGCCAATTATGCCTGAGTCGACTGTCTGACATTCATACAGCAATAACTCTGCGATGGGCACGCAGCGTTGTTGTTGTACAGTACCGTCGGCGACGGGCCTTCTCGGTTACAGACACTACTACTGCATTGTGGTGGACGCGAACGGAGTTGATGGCTTAACAACACATTTATTGACCTCTATGAGCGGCTCATTGTGGGCGTGATTGCGTTTATGGCTGTCACCGAATCGTTCATCTCCGCCCCTGGGAACCACGGATCTTGCACTTCTTACATTTCGTCGAATTCGGCTGATAAAGGCGCTCTCCATAGATGTCAGCGGACATCAACCATCCACAGCGAATACATCGGCTGCTGAGTATTGGCTAAATATCATGCCAGCATGGAAGGCCAAATTGACTGCGGTACGCTTCAAGACGATCTCGCAGAACCTTCCAAGCCTTTGACATATCGTGAACATGACAGAGAAAAGGAGGTGTGGCATACGAGAAGGCTCTATACAAAGGGCTATGAGGGGAATCGAACCTGTCCGCTTTTGGGTTGAGTTTGAAACAAAAGGACAAAGCTTGGAAGGCTCTGCGAGATGAGAATTTCACGTCTACTGGAGCGTGTCACGGTCAGTTTGGTCTGCCTTGCTAGCATGATCTGCTGCCAACGGTTTCTGTCAGTTACTATTGCATTTCGCTGTGGTTGGTTGATGTCCACATGGCATCGAAGGTTTGTGCAGAGGGCCTTTAGTATCCAAGTTTGATGCGTCGTGCCGAGTTCCAGATCCGCGAATCATACACATCATATTCCGGCGCCGACGAAAATGTTCTGCACGATTCTGCGGTACTAGTCGTTGACGTGAACCCACTACAGTGAGCCGCTTGCCATTTGAAGCGAACGATGAAAGTGCAGACAGTCCCGCAACGCCAGCCGCACCCACCATGTGCTGGCGTTGAGGGCCTCTTCAAATCTCTGCTCGCTATATCTGTCCTACATACATCGCCGGGATCTCTAGATCTCATAACAATTCAGAGACATCGTGACGCTTCAATGTCCCAAGGTTTGGAATTGAAGACGGAAGGCTATGCATGATACGACAGCACTGACCCAGGAAGAGAACGAGAAGGCAAATGAGCGTAGAGGCCCAGCTCCCTGTACTGATCCCTGATCCGAGTAGTGAGAAAAGGATGATGATTCTTCACGCTATTTTCAGACGACACCCACCGTGCAGACACTTAGGCAACCACCAAGTTAGCGTGCATGCCTACAATGAATAGAGCGTGGATCACCTTTCTCGCTGCAACCGACTAGGGCAATAGGACGACAACCAGGAAGCTGAATTTCTACGCTCATCAGCCTCCTCGCTCTGTCTGCGTCAGTCCTGCCAAGCCCCCTGTTTCAATTTCGAAACTTGGCATGCATCGAATTACCATGATATCAGGATGACTTGGAGATCCCCAGCGATAGTGATAGGTATGGCGGGCAGGATTGAATAGGCGTCTTAAACACTCGTCACCTGCTGCTGGTGAATGGACTACAGAAGGATGTACTACTGCTATCTTAGTACATCCATCGTAGTACATCCATCGATGACAAGGTGAACGTCCATTCATTTGATGATCTTAGTGACAATTCTGTATGCATAAATTTAAAATGATCACCGCGATGTGGAGATCAACCCAGTCTCATAACCTATGAAAAGAGACTACGAGGAAATAGTATGTACTCCGTACGCTGGTGTTCGAATGCACTCGGTCTGAGTTTCCGAGCTGTCATCTAACTTTAATCTCCTGTGGGTCAAGCTGTCATATTCATCATCTCTCTATTCTACATTACTGTACGTAGTAACGTACGTACTTTCTTCCTTCCTTTCTCCCGGTCTTTGCTACTCTTCTTAATGTTGCTGTTACTGAGGGTTGAATATACCCCCTCTCAATGCAGACTCGCAGAGACCATGGTTGCGTAACTGCTTGTCCTCGGGACTCAAGAGCCAGTTGTAGTAGAAGACGAGAAGCGGTTTTGCTGGAGAAGAGGAAAACTATCTAATCAACATTTAAACATAACATGGATAAGGATCGCCAAAGTGCAGCTGGGGAACGAAGCTAACAGGAAAACCTTATAAGCAAGGAGCAACGCGAACGACAAGCCGCATATAATGTGGGCGCATGTCACAGGCGTGACCTTTGGAAAGACTGCAGACGCTTGGCAGCCACTTATTGTCTCCCATTGTCCCTTCGTTCCTCTATTCTCCCCGGCACCACGCCCGACATCTTCGCCCCGGGTCCAGGGGGGCCATTCCTGGCATGGCTACACCAACCGGCCAAATCAACGGGCTGGTGCTTCACCCGAACATGGCGCACGGTCGGGGCTGCCTTCGGGACGGTTGATTTCATGTCAGTGGGCTTTGCGCTGATGGGCTTCCCGTTGTCAGGTTTCGCCTTATTCTTAAGAGCACCCCGAGAAGCCTTCCTATGCGCTTGCACACCCCGCCTTTGCCTCTTTGAGACTTCCCGCTTCATCCGCTCCGCATCCCCGCTTTTCGTCCTTGCGGGCTCGAATGAAGTCATCAAAGCCCTTGTGGAAGGGCGTCATATCCTTGGCCCTAACAGGTCGGCTGCTGGGCTCCTGACTGGGCTCCGTCGTGGGCTTTTGGTAGTTATATGTGCCCAGGCTCAGATTAAAAAAGGGAATGTCCGTGCTAAAAGGCACCAGGTAGTCCTTTTCCACAGGCTTAGTTGGTTGTCGGTCCATTGTTGTGTTTGCGGGTGGAAGTTAAACTGGGGAGACTTGTTGGACTGGGGTAATGAGGGTGGCTGTAGACTGTAGGGACGAAGCCAGTTTAGTGAACAGCGGATATAAAAGCAATACTCGTCTTGCAGGTAAATGAAAGTTTCAATACCTGCCTTTGGCGTTCAGAGTTGATTAGAAGCTATGTAGCGTCGAGGGCTTAGCTAGGACGATATTTGCCAATACTTGGCTATATAAAAAACATAAGAAGAGAAGAGATGTAATAGAAAGGGTATAGGAAGAATACCTTTCGTAGATGGGTAAGCAATTAAGAAATGGAAGGGGAAAAGAAACTGAGGCAGTCGGCAGTCCATCGCTGCCAATCTATATCTAGTGAGCAGGCAGACATAGCAGTAGCCTAGTACGAGTAGGCATCAATGCTGGACTTTCAATGAGTAATTCGCGGCCACGTTTTGGTTAACTTCGATTGTTCCCCTGCTGGTTTGAACCACATAGGGCTGTGATTAGAGTTATGTCGTACCGTACCGACAATCGTTAGGCAGAAGTGAGTACCGGTACATCAATGTTCACATCATACCTCATTCGAGACTGACGATACTCACTCCATATCACTGTACATTGTCCTATAACCTATAACTAAGAAATCGTTACTCATTAGCCTGGTTCCTGCAGGCAGCTTTGTTGCCGTCATGGTTTGACCAACGGCGGCCATGTCTGTCGTATATGCTGTCAAACAGTCTCCAAGTAGTAGTGGAGACTGGAGACTAACAGGGCCCTATTCACAGTTGAAGACACGATCCTCAGAGTGGACCAATTGACATGAATCATAAATGATCTGATGAGATTCTAAGAGATACACATAAGCTAAACATCAATATATTTCTTCACTAGTCGGCAGACTCAACACAGAAACAAAGCAAGACGACATACGTTCACAGTTCAATAGCCCATACTAACTGCGCATATGTACATTGATAGATCAAGCAGCAGACCTGTCGAACCGGGTATTCCACAGTTAGGGCTCCAGCACTCGCCCTCATTGGCTACTCTACCGAGCCCTCGTTCACTGCGTATATATAGCACACTTCTCCTGTACATAGTCCGAATACCATCCCGCTATTCCCTCTCTCAAGTGCTCTCATCCTCCGTCCTCATCTCACCTTCGTCTTCCCACAAGACCCCTCTTCAGACAAATAACTATCTCGAAGCAACATCAGACGTCTCATGATTTGTGCAGACAGTGAACGCCTTCGCACATCGATCAAATCCCTACCTGCGCTGAATAGCTGTTCCACGGACACGCCAGACACTGGTATGGACAAGTAGTCCCGTGCCGCCTTAGCAACGGAAGGATAACCATTGGCATTACTCCTCCACCACGAAAGGAGCAAGTTGTCGTCATCTGACTCGTTTTTAACCACACCATCGGAGAGATACTTGTCGATATCTGACTGTATTGCCTTGATTCGCTTCCTCGCCCAGAATTCCTTTGGCGCTGATATTGGCTTTTCAACTTCTTTTTAATATGGCCGATTACAAGATCTGCGTCTTCACCCAACTCTTTCTCCAAATCCTCGTGCTTGTGTCTTGGATCAATCAGCAATGAGATATAAAAAGAGTCGAGCTCATCCATTTTCCAGTAGTATGTTTGATACTTCCGGAAGCCCGCACTGACCGCCGCCGCAATGTCGTCACGGAGATACTCAAAACCTTCTTCACGATCAGACCCATGACTTAAATAGTCGTGAAGGAGATAATAGATGGGTACTGCCATGCTGATTTGCGGTGCGCGCTTAGACACCTCGAGAGTAAGCTCCTCTAAGGGAGCAAGGACGTCCGCAACTTGCTCGAGGTAATCCCAATCTTCGTCGCCAAGTACATCGGATCTTTGACTCTCCGCCCACTTCTTCAACTGCGCTTGGAAACCTGGCAGACTTCACCTTAGCAGCCCGAGAAGCTTTCCTCTGCGCTTGCAGCCTTTGCTTCCTTGAAGCTTCTCGCTCCAGCCGCTCCGCAGTCCGCTTCTTTTCCTCGCGGGCTCGAATGAACCCGTCAAAGCCCTTATGAAAAAGGCGTCATTTCTTTGTCCTAACAGGTCGACTGCTGGGCTTTGGGTAAGTGTACGTGCCCAGGGTTGGATTGAAGATGGCGATGTCCGTGATGAAAGGCACTTCGTAATCTTTCTCCACAGGCTAGGTCGGTTGGCGGTTCACTTTAGTGGCTTCGGAATAGAAGTGAGACTGGTGAGGCTTGTTGGGGTTAAGAATGGCTGTAGTCGTCTGTGGGACATGGTCAGTTTAGTGAATAGCAACTCCAAGTACACAAGTAATACTCTTGCAGCACGTAAATGGAAGTTTTATATACCTGCCTTTGTATCCAGAATTAATTAGAAGCCAGCGTCAAGGGCTTCATTAACATATAAGCCAATACTTGGCTATATTAATTATTAGCGGAATGGTATTCGAATGTACGGAGTATCTAGGAGAAGATGCACGGTGTGTGTGCTCGGTAAAGACTGGCCAATGATAGGCGAGTACTGCAACCCTAGTACTGTAGTGGGCCTTGTTGGCAATGTGGAGCACTCGGTTCAAGTTTCCGAGCTGTCACTGTTCACTGTCTTGTGGGTCAAGCTGTCATGTTCTTCACGTGCTTTATGTATATCCTTAATTCCATCTTTATTCTTTTCTTCTAGTAGAAGGCAAAAAGCGACATAATGTATTGCTGGAAAAATATATATATACATAAAGAAAAAAAAAAAATACAAAAGATAAATATCAATGTAGGTTCGCCAAAGTACGGATGGGGAACGACGCTAACAGGAAACCCTAAATAGCGAAGAGCAACACGAAAGAGTGCATGCGCGGAGTGTAGCTGGGCTACCTGCAAAGCCAAAGTAGGCCGGAGTTGCTGGGTAGTCCGCGAAGTCAGACAAGATGCCTGTTACAATACTGCCCACGCTTGACAGCCATTCACCGTCCTCCGTTATCCCTTCTTTTCTCTATTCTCCCCGACAGCACACCCGCCCCAGATCCACCCAGGCCATTCTTAGCATAGCCACACCAGCCAGCCAAGTTAACGGGCTTTTGCTTCACCCGAACATAGCGCACGAGTGGAGTGGGCTTGGTGTTTGCGGGCTTCACGTCGGTAAGCCTCGTGCCGGCAGGCTTCGAGCCGGCGGGCTTCGCGCTGGTGGGCTTCTTGCTGGCAGGCTTCGCCTTAGCAGCCCAAGCAGCCTTCTTCTGCGCTTGAACCTCAAGCCTCTGCTTCTTTCCCAAAGCCTCCCGCTCCATCCGCTCTGCAGCCCGCTTTTCGTTCTTGCGGGCTCGAACGAACTCGTCAAAACCCTTGTGAAAGGGCGTCATGCCTTCGGCCCTAGCAGGCCGGCTGGGCTCCTGACTGGGCTCCGTCGTGGGCTTTGGATAGTTATATGTGCCCAGGCTCAGATTAAAAAAGGGAATGTCCGTGCTGAAAGGCACTGGGTAATCTTTTTCCACGGGCTTGGTTGGTTGGCGGTCCATTGTTGCACGTGCTTTCAAGGTGGAAATAAAACTGGGGGATTCTTTTGGAGGGTTTTACGGGTGGTTGACTTGTGTGGTCTGTAGGGACAGAGTCAGTTTAGTGAACAGCAGATACACAAACAGTGTTCTTGTTTTGCTGGTAGGTGGGAGTTTCATGTACCTGCCTTTGGCGTTCAGGGTTGATTAGAAGCTAGCTTCGAGGGCTTAGCTAGGATGATGTATATAAGAAATATAAGAAGGGACGAGATATTGATAGTAAGAATTGTATCCTTCGTAGATGGATGAACAAAAGATGAAAAGGGAAGAACGATTGAAGCAGTCGGCAGTCCATAACCGCCAATTTATACCTATCAATTGAGCAGACAGACAATAACAGTAGCCTAGTACAGGTAGGCATCCATCAAGCTGGACTATCAGTGACATGAATCGCAGCTGCATTTTGGTTGGCTTCGATTGTTCCGCCGGTTCTGGGCCTCGTAGGGCTATGACTAGAGTTCGTACCTATCGTACCAATAGTTGCTAGGCAGAAATGAGTACTGTACTGGTATGTATCAGTAGTATGTATCATACCTCATCCGAGAATGACGATACTTACATACTCCATATCACTGTAGGAATCGCGACTCAGGCCTGGTTCGTGCAGGCAGATATGCTGCTATAAGCTAATCTCAACGGCGGCCATGTCGTATGCTGTCATTCGCCCGGCCACCACTCTCGGCCGCCAGGCGTCCGTGTATAGATAGAATCAGAGAGAAGTCTCTGGTCGGGATGACTTATTGACTCTTCCGTAGGGGAGAACGGTTAGCAGTCCGTGTAGATTATGCATAGATTGCACGGTTGCACCAAGGGAGAGTGACAGAAGGCCAATGGCAATGAAGCCAGGGTCGAAATCTGGACAACACGCCTCAAGCAACAATCCCGGCAGCAGCTAGGTGCTTCCATTGTAGAGACTATGATAGTGCATAGACTCTCCGTGAGAGAGCGATATCAACTGACGATTGCAGTGAGTATCAGTCCCGCGCCCAATCTCAGCGTGCGCTGAGGAGCAAGCCATGCGATTTCACGACGCCAGCAACAGCTGCACAGTAGTAGATCGAAGACTGATCGACGATATGTATTGACAAGGGGAGACAGACCTAAACAAGCAGAATTATCTTCATATTTTATGTATCAGTAGTACAAGAAAGAATACAATGACTGCATATTACTACAGGTAAAAAAAGAAGTAAACATGCAACGGAAAAAGAGCCTGATACAGCCTGCCAATAGTAGTAACAATAACAAAACAAACAAACCTATCCGCTCCATGATTCATGAACGAAGGAAAAAAAAAAACCGGGAAATGAAACTCCCTACCCAGAGCTGTTGTCGGAAGTGCAAATCCAAGAGAATCTATGCTATACAATACAAATACCGAATCTAGGAACGCCGTCGATGGATGAAGGAACTGACCGTAGTAAGTGGGACAATGACAAGTCGGCATAACTGTCAGGGCTCGAAAGAAAGTGTTTCGCAACGCACTGCGACACGAACGAACGACCGACAACGCTAGTGCTTTAGCCGGAAGTAGCCACCTCTCGACTATCCCACAGGCGCCGGATCATCAACTCAGATTCGTTAGGAAGGGACTGATCCTCTATGTCTTCGCTCCCGGCCGGTACATCGTCGAAAGCTGAGAGGATACGCTGTGATGGATGTTGAGACCTCGCTGAATCACCACTGTTCGCCAAGTCTTCGGCATCAGCCGTAAAGGCAGGAGAAGCCGGGTTCCTCGTGTCCGCTCCTCTGCCGACAGGGTTGGCCATTTTACCATGGCGTTCCAAGGCACTGGGTGTACGGCTCGGCTGTCCTCTTGGAGGTGTCGTCGGTGGACGCATCAGTGCCGGCGAAGATTTGACCGGTTTGCTAAGCGCAGGTCTCCGACCTTCTACGCCCTTCGTCCCATTCAGTATGGCACTTAAGCGGTCGAAGCTATCGGCGGTCGGAGACTGAAATCGCCGAACAACCGCCAGTTCCAAAGCCGTCTTTTCGTAAGTCCTACGGATGTGCTTGGATTCGCTATCATGTGCCGCCACACCAGCCCTAACATTCCCGTTCACAGCTCTTCTTACGGGGTCATAGGGCCCTGACCCGGGTCGCGAATTTGCAGCAGTCCGAAACGTAGGATCCATCGCCGCTGGCGACACACTGACTAGTCCGCCATGCGAATCAGGGGGTGACGTATTTAAAGCAGCAGTCCGTTGTAGCCATAGTTTTTGCTGGGTACGCGAATGTGGTTCAGCACCCCGAGGTCGTGGTGGAGGTGAAGTGCTGTTGGTTTTCACCGACGACGCACGGACATTGGGAGATGGTGGGGTCTGGGGATGATAGTGAGGAAGGAATGAAGACGGAGTGTTGGGGTCTGAATCTGTACGCGAAGTCGGTTTTCCATCGGCAATGAATCGCGAAACGCCAGCTTCCATTGATGAAGATGTCCCCTGCGCGCTATTGCCAGGAACAATTGTTGAAACGGAGTTTGATGAAGGCATACCGGTGCGCTTAGAAAGGTCGTGCGCGGCAGCCATATTGGTAAGTGACGAATTTCGAGAAAGGTTATCTACGACGGCCGGCTTCACGGTGGCCGAGACCGACGACATTGCTGGGGGAGCTCTAGTAGAGTGCGACGGACTGAGTAGTCGGGATGCAATGTCGCCGTGATCGTTAACGTGGACGGACGGACGATCAGCTGGTTGACCTTGCTCTTCACTTTGTCCATCCGTCTCCGCCGCGTGTTCGTCACCCTCACCGCGGGAAGGATCCTTTTGGGTCAAGCCTATGCTGCTTGGTTCGGGAAGGCTACTTGCGCGAGGAAATTGAGGATAAGGACGTTTAACGAACACAAGGGGATCAACCAACACCGGAGCGTTCTCGGCGTTTTCCTTGTTCTGTATAGCTGAGTTGTATCTCGTACCCTCCGGTGACTGTGTAGTATCCTCCCATTCACCTTCGTAATCCGAATCGCCCAATTCGAACCCTACTGTCTTCTTCTTCCCAGAGCTGCTGTGTGGACGATGATGAGCACTAGCCAAAGCTTTCTTATTTGGAGCACCGGTCGAGTTACGATGGAGCGAGGGACTGGAGTAGTTCTTTTTTATCGGAGGAGCCCCGATCTCGTCAGTGAAACCGTCCCAATGTACGTGATGGTGGCCTCGTGGACTTCCGGCAGGAGTAACCGGCGCCGATTTCTTGCGTTGGTGAAAACGTGAAGGATGATGGTGGACCTCGCCTCCGATATGATGCGCAGTAGTGAACTTATGCAGTTTTCCAACGCTCTTTCCAAAAGACGGGTTGCGACTGTGGTGATGGTGATGGTGGTGGTGTGCACGATGAGACCCACCGACAACATGTGGTCGCGGCTTATGGCCAGGTGCCTTTTGGGTATGCAGGTGAGACGGGTCTTTTGGGGTAGAAGGGCGCGGAGGCGTGTTTACGGCAGCATGTGACGATATGGCACGACGACCCAAGCCAGGACGCCTAGGGGCGGAAGTGTGTGAAACGTTGGAGGTTGGCATGCCGGCTATTAGGCAATCGATCAATCACGAAACACACGCGGTGGATAGATAACAGTAGTCAACGGCTGGTACGTATGATAGTTAATTTTCAAGAAACGGGAGACCCAGCGGGGATCAGCGAACTGAGGGCGACATGAGGCGATGGAACCGATGGAACGGTGGTGTAGATTCGACTTAGCGTGGGCTCGGTTGGACACGCTATAATGTTAACGTTACTGTCTTCTGCAGACAGACGAATATGAATGGAGCCACGCAGTCTGAAGAAAAGCAAATGATGAGCGAACAAGTCAGACAATCATGCACGACGAGCTCAATTGGCAGTTGGAGAGGCAATCCGTCACTCATACATATCAATCATACTACGGGCTACTTACCGAGACTTGCTTGGTCAGGCAGGTCGGGAATTGAACGCGATGATATTATTGCAGGGATCGTATGACACGCAGGGATAGATTCGTGGAAGGATAAGATAAGAAGAGGTGGATGGATAGAGAGGAGAGGAGAGAGGAGAGAGACAGAGAGGAGAGAGGCAGAGAGAGATGACGACGGCGACGGTGAGGTCTTCTTGTTGGAGTTTTGCTGGAGCTGAAGAACGAACGATTAAAATACGAGAAAAACAGGAGATATTACGGTAATTTTGTATTCCCATTACCATTTTACAAGATTGGTGGCAACTGGCAACTGGAACTGGAACTGGCAACTGGTCACCATACACTGCTGTGACTGCTCATACATTTACGCTGCAGGCCTGAGAAGGAATGTTGGAAGATCAGGAGAATCCAGGATCGAGAATTGTAAACCCAGCATGTCCTATATTACCTGGAGAAATCCCAGGTTGTCTGGTATCATGACGCATTGCAAATTAAAACCACCACCACACCCAACATCCAGCTTGGAAGCTGAAATAGAGAAACTCCGCTGACTGCGTGATATTAGAGCTCTATAAGACTTTCCTCCGCCGCCGGCCGTGACGGTTGGTGATACATTGGCTGATGAGCTGGCTGGGGACTCATCACGGAATTCATTGTTCCTGGCGTTGGCGCGACTGGATTTACCATGGTGTCAGGCGGCACGCTACTTCGTCCATAGCCTTCTATTTTTGGTCTATACGCATATGGTGAATACAATTGGTTCGGCGGTCCTTCTGCAACTGCTTCATCAGAGTAATAACTTTCAAGTGAACTTATCCTGCCAGGCGCCTGAATCGTCGTAGCAGGATATACACCGGAGTACTGTGGCGGGTTGGAGTACTGTGATGGGTTGGAGTACTGTGGTGGGTTAGAGTATTGCGGTGCACTGGAGTACTGCGGTGTACTTGAATATTGCGGTATGCTCGGCGAGGGCCCGTATCCCAGGAAATTGTGCGGATAAGCGCTGGAAAGGCGCTCCTCCAACATGCGATCATAATAACGGACAACGGCGGAAAGTTTAGCGTGAAGGTCAAGAAGCGTGTCTGGCCGTCTTCGGTCAATGGATGGACTCATGTGAAGTAGCGCTGGTAGAAGAGTATATGAAACTTACCATGCTTGCTCATAGTTTCCCCGTAACTTCGTGCAAGCTTTGGTCGAAGGGATCCAATGCTATCATAAAGTTCCTGGATCTGAGGTTCTCGCAAGATAGTACCAGGTGGCTGATGTTGTAGGCGATCGACAAGACTGGAAAAGAGGTGTATATTTTCCACCTCAACAGGGCTGAGTTCGTACGGATTCTTGGGCACAGGTGTAGGAGTAGGGGTGTCCTTAGAAGAGGGAGATTTAGTCGTTGTCGTATATTTCAGAGCAGCTGCGTGTTTCTTCTTATGCTCTTCCATATCGCGTAAAGACGCCTGAATGGCAGCTTTGAGATCCGCATCTTCTGCCTCGTCAACGTTGGAGGGTTGATCAGACAAGGGCTTCGTCGGCGCTTGGGTAGCCTTCGGTTGCGGAACGTATCCAGTAGAGCCACTGCCTTGAGCCTCTTCTAGACTCAATTCTAGTGCCCGGCGCAAATCATCGTCGTAACCCCCCTCTGCTCTTGCTCCCCGTGGTTCCATGTTATTCGGTTTTGCAAGAGGTTTGCTCTTGGATATTGACTGGTCGGACAAATCTGGGAGAAAAGGCTTCGACGTCAATCTGCTGTAGCATCCATCGTCTACTCGTACAGGTTGTAGTATCCCGAGATGTGGCAAAGGGAGAGTCTTGCTGGAACATTGGGCATCAAAAACATTTCCACAGTTTCGACAATGATGCTTGCGATTCATAAAGGTAAAGGGTGTCCGACAGCGCATACAAACGTCTGAGTCTATCCACTCCGGGGGCTGCAATGAAAAGAAAAAAAAAAAAGTGTCAGTCGCATTCTCCAATGAGCGTAGAACCAACGAAGGGCAAAACCTACAGCACTGCTCTCCAACATGCTGCCGGTGATTTCAATTCTAGGTGGGAACCGGAACCCCTCACTCTGTAACTTCCTATGAGTCTCACCGATATACGCTAGATCCATGCGTCCTTGGGCCGCCATGGCCCAATTCTGGATGAGCTCCAGCATTTTCTCCTTAACATCAGTATTAAGCGGCACGCCTTCCGCCTTCAGCAGCGATACCAGGTTATCCATGAATTCACGAGATGCGATTTCCGACAGGAAATGACTACCGCCATTTTTAACGCACGTATCCGTCAACTAAGCGATTTCAACGCATTTAATGAGCATTCGAGCTCAAAAAGCAAGTTCCTCGCCCAAGGAAGAGCAGACCAAACCAACCTTCAATGTAGCCAGCTGGACGTTTGGATTTCGATTCTCTAGTCGCCGTTTTAAGGATTTCATGGCGTCCTTTGGTTGCACGCTCTTTGAACGTATAAGATCGGATATCTCCAAGTTCAGCGCAATATCTTCCCTAAGGTGTTTGTTAGAATAGGCCTATACCATTAAAGACAGATTGAAGACGAAACTCGAAGCACTTACAAGGATGAAGATGTCGCTCGTTCAACCTGCTCATCGAGCGGGGATACCGACGAGAACCAGCCCGCCATTTTGATACCGGGGTATTTATTAATATAGAATATAGCTACAGCGCAAACTGCGATAATTTAGGACTGTTTCGCGAAAAAACTATATGTTGTTGCCGTCGGAGTTCCAATCCAGCACGCGGGGGCCAGACAGGTGAGAGGTCGAGGACTGACGGTCGGCGGAGGGACTGAGGGAGGTTCAAAGTACGGAGTATACTTTGCGGATATTTTCAAGATGAAGCTCAGGAAGCCAAATCAAAGATATCGCCAATCGGCATTCCAAGGGCAGCTGTCTTGAAGAAGGAAAAACGAAAATGAAACGCCAGTGGTACTCTGTACTGTGGTAACACCGATGCCTGCAGCAACAGTTCGACGGTTGTCACTGGCCAGATGGATGACTAAGCCACGTGCGACAGCTCCAAGCGGTGGCGTCATAGGTAAAGGCGGTGAGTCAGTGTAACGTTTTTTGACGCGTAATATTACCGGTACGGTTACCGATTTTCTATACATAGTACACCGTATCATAGTTAATCCGGATTCCGGGTAAGGCATCAATTCCAGGCATAAACATATACCTAAAAAGAATCTCCCGATGTTTCAAGTGACGGAGAAGAGGTGAAAGAAGAATCGTGTTGCCTTGAGAGTGGGAGGTCAAGTCAGGGTTCTCGCGTCCTTTAAACCTCCTGGACCTGTTTCTCTTCATTAATATCTATTGGCTTATGAGTCGTCTTCTTGCTATTCTGCTGGTTTATCCCGTTCACTAATTGCTGCTACTCGTGTTCCCTCCGGTGTTTACAGCGGTGCTACTACAGCTCTCGGACCTCCTCATCCTAGATTTTGCGCCGACCTATCGCGATAACCAGATAATGTGTTAGCTCTCCTCGCCGTCTCTCTTGCCATGTTATCTGATGCGGCAGCTCTGCCCTCTCCGCCGACTGAGCCACCTTGGAAGAATGGAAGCCGTTCCCCTAATCACAACCACATGCGTCCTGCTGGCGCGAGAATGCCCAGGGCGTTGGGGGCATTTGGAAACGACGGTCATGGATTTCCGGCCGGATTTGGAGGACCGCGATTCCCTAATATAAAAGACCTTCAAGATCAGGCTGCGTCTCTCGGGTTGCACGAAAACACTTCGGTATGACTGGGGTTTTGATACGATACGACGGCCATAGGTGCTGGCAGGTAACTGACGCGTACTGCAGCTCGATGTTTTGTTGCAAATTGCCAAGCAGGCTATTGAGCGTGCCAGAGGCTCTGTAGATGAAGATCAGCTGGATAGGGCCTATGTGGAATACCTTCGCGCATCCGAAATTACCATCAACATCATCCCTCATCACCATGACTATCGAGACACTGTCCATCAGCGGCCGGATTGGTACAAGCAATTTGCAGATTTGATGATGGTATTCCTTTTTCTCTCCTTTCTCGACTATGTTGCTGCAGTGAATGCTTCAAAACATTATCAAGTTCTTCAATCTGTTGACACTGACACTGACTGGAGCGCAATTTAGGCTGTGCGAATGAAACAGGGGACCATGGGTGATGTAAAAAAACAAATCTTGGAGGACAATATTGCCAACAATGTGCAACCGCGTGGATTTATATCGAGGAACTCTACCCCAGAGTTAGCTGCCAGAGGACCTTACGATTCCTACGCCATGCAGGGAAGTGGTGTCATAAGAATGCCAAGTCCTACAGGTTATCGGAACACATCTATATCCCAAACACCATCGAGCAGGGATACTTCTAATATGGAGGATTCGCTGGCCCAGAGGTTTGCAAGATTAAAGGCAACGCCATCGCGTCCGACGTCTGATACCGGCATGTTAGCCAGCGGGCGAAGTAGTAATACGTCGACACCACCGTCAGAAAGCTCTACGGATGATTATTCACGTCGACATTGGTCACATCAAGCCCAAGGAAGATACAGCTCATTTCTTTCTTCGCCACAGCGGCGTCCTCTAGGACCACGCAGTATGGGTTCTTCACATAACTTGCCTGCGTTGCCTCCAAAAATTCCGCTGGATACGTCCCTGCCACGGGCACCGGATCCAACATATAGTCCAATCTGGACCGTACCATCACAATCTCCTCCCAACCCTCCCCGTACGTCAACTGAGAGTGCTCGTGCACTCAATATAAAATCCTCTCTCGCGGTTTCACCAGAGAGCAGCCCAAACCGTGCGAGCCCTTCGGAAAGCCCGTATAGAGCACGAACCCCTAACGGCTCTCAAGCCACAAAGGAAAGCAAAAACAGCTCGAATGATTTGCCGCACGACAATGCAATTAGTGTGCAACAGTTGGTTGATTATCTTCAAAGATTTAATGTCTTGCTGATCGACGTGCGTACGCGGGATGAATATGACATGGGACACATTCATGCAAAGTCGGTCATTTGCATCGAACCGGTTGCTTTGAAGGAAAATGTATCGGCGGAGGAGCTTGAGGAGCGTTTGGTTGTGTCACCCGAGCGCGAGCAATCGTTGTTCGAGAGACGTAACGAATTTGATATGGTTGTCTATTACGACAGAAATACCAATTCGGTCAGTTACCTGGCGGGATCGCCAGTCGGGACATCAGCGCCTCATTTGAGAGCTCTCCATGATACTTTGTACGAATTTAACGCTTACAAGCCATTGAAGGACGGACGTCCTCCAGCGCTTCTAATTGGCGGTCTTGACGCCTGGATTGATGTTCTTGGATCGCAGTCTCTGGCCACATCGTCCACTGCAGCTGTGATGGGATCAATCCAAGCAAATAAGCCGGTGAGAAAAGCCGGGCGACCGTTAGGGCGTGTTCCAACTGTGGCGAGCGCGAACTCCAGTCTCGAAGTAAGGAAGAGGAGGCTTCGTGAGTTCACGCCACTGAATTCGGAGGAGTTAAGAGATTGGATGGAAAGGTCCAAGAAAGAAGAGATTGACCCATCTACCCAAGCCGATGGCGAAGAAGAAGCGCCCTCAGAGGAAGTTGATGAGAATGAACCTCCTTCTCCGCATTATCATCATACATACGAAGACTTTTTGCGCCGCTTCCCTGAACCTCATGCGATCCAACAGTCCATGGTTGTCCCAGAAAGTCGTCCCCTAGAATCGTCTGTTTCGAATTTTGCTCCTCCCCTAATCCCTCCTCCTTCACGACCGCCACCTGCAGTTCCTCGGCCCAGTTATGGCGGCGTTTCGGATGGTCGGCGTGCTCAGCCGCACGTTGAACGTCAGAACTCGGCCAGCAGGACAGCTCTCTATACATCTAATTCCTTTATCAATCGACTCAAGCTTCCCCGGACGGGCTTAACAAACTTCGGAGTCACTTGCTACATGAACTCGACGATACAATGTTTGAGCGCATCTGTGATGCTAAGTAGATTCTTCATCGACAACCGGTTCCGGTACTTTGTTCAGAAGAATTGGAAGGGATCCCAAGGTGTTATGCCAGGACTATATGCAAACCTGATACGGTCATTATGGAAAGGCGATGTGGAAGTGATTATGCCGACTTCGTTTCGAAATTTCTGCGGCCGTCTAAACCGAGAATGGGCGATTGATCGGCAGCAAGATGCCAAAGAATTTTTTGACTTTGTTGTCGATTGCTTACACGAGGATCTAAACATCAACTGGCAGAGAACGCCGTTGCGGCCGTTGACTTTTGAAGAAGAAATGCAGAGGGAACGAATGCCGGTTACCAAGGTTTCAAGGATCGAATGGGATCGGTACCGCCATCGTGAGGAGTCTTACATCTCGTCCCTCTTCGCTGGGCAGCATGCAAGTCGCCTACGGTGTACAACCTGTAAGCGGACGTCGACTACGTACGAGGCTTTCTATAGTATCAGCGTCGAGATTCCGGCTTCAGGTACAGGTGATATCTACCAATGCCTGCGAAGTTATTGCCAGGAGGAGATGTTAAGTGGCGATGAGGTTTGGAAGTGCCCATACTGCAAATGCGAGCGAATCGCAACGAAGCAGATCATCATCACCCGACCACCCCAAATCCTGGTGATTCACTTCAAACGGTTCTCAGCGTCTAAAACGCAGGCTGCTCGCAAAATCCACACACCGATCAACTTCCCCTTACACGGTCTTAACTTGGACAGATTCGTGGTTCATTCGAGACCTCACCATCCTGGCGATGCGGGCTCACCGGCAGCAGTACCGTCAAAATACATGACCTCCGCTACAACGCCGCCATTTACGTATGATGCATACGCGGTTCTGCGCCATATGGGTTCGTCGATGAGCAGTGGACATTACGTTTCCCTCGTGCGGGATGCACAGCGTCAATGCTGGCGGAAGTTCGACGACGAGCGGACAACGGACTTCAATCCACGAGATCTGCATTTCAAGGATCGGTTACAAAACGAGCAAGCATATATTGTGTTTTATGAGCGGGCACCAGCGAAGTGACTGACTGAGTACATAATAATCTCTTTTCCTCTTGTTTTTTTGTTTTTGTGCTATTTGCATCTCTAGCGGGCTCTTTTTGCATTTTCCATGTCATGGTTGGGTTTTCAATAGAAGGTAGGATTGGTATTATTTGGTTGATGCACTTCACTTCCTTGTCATTATGTTCTATATATTTTTCAATGCGTTTGGGCGGTATGATATCCATGTATTCATGACTATTCTATGGAATTCTTGCACTGGACAGAAATAACGATTTCTGAACAATAGCACGCTTGTGGGATTGGATAATTATACTTAATACGGAGTCATAGTGAGCGAGTCCAGGACCCTTTCCGCATCCAGTAAGAGAATGCGACGAGACTCGATACTGGCGGACTGCGGAGTGCAAAATGCGGGGAGACATGTGAGTGGTGCCACATCAATATTTTGCACCCAGTTGATGCCTGGCGGTAATTATCCAGTTACATTACCGTATATCTCTGTATTGGTTACAATACAAGCTCTTCCGCCATTTTAGTTCCCTTCCAATCTCTCTCTCCCTTCGACTCTTCGTTCTTCCCAATTCCCAAATAATTCCCAATACCAATCTCTTCACAGACCTCCAATCCAGTAAGGCCATCCATTGCCATAGAAAAAAAAAAAAAAAAAAAAAAAACCAAAATAAAGCTAACCTGGGATATCTATCTATCCTTCCGCAGTCACAAAATCCATTCCCCATCCGAGACAAGACCTCCTAACTTACTCCTAAATACTACCCATCGCACTCACACTCACACTCACACTCACAATAATGGCCGAAACCAAGGAACTCACCCTCAAGGAGGTCGCTGAGCATAACACCAAGAAGGATCTGTATCTCATCGTCCACGATAAGGTTTACGATGCGACTTCTTTCGTTGATGAGCATCCGTATGTGGATTTTTGGAATTCCCCTTTTCCTCTCTCCCCTCCTTCGTTGGTCCTTGGATTTAAGAGCAAGCCAATTATCGTCTGATAATGGACACTCTATGTATGGAAGTTGAATTGGCTGGCTGACTGTTGTTGTACAGAGGTGGTGAAGAAGTCCTCCTCGATGTTGGCGGTCAGGATGGAACAGAGGCTTTCGAGGACGTCGGACATAGCGATGAGGCTCGGGATATCTTGAATGGCTTATATGTTGGAGAGATTAAGCGCATGGTATGATTATCCCTTTTTTTCTCTCTTCTCTCTCTCTATATATATATTTTATTCGCCTTTTTCGATTCAACGCTCTCCCCGAGCTTGAATCCTATCAATTCTGCCGAGCATACATTTTCAGAAAACTAACGATCTCTTTTTCTTACTACTATATATAGCCCGGTGACCCCGAACCCAAACCAGCCCCAGATACCTCCTCCTCCTCCGGCACCAGCGGTCCCAGCTCCGGTTTCGGTATCGGCATCTACGCCTTCCTCATCCTCGGCGGTGCTATCGCTTACGCCGCCTATCAATACCTGCAAAAGGTCGAGGGCCAGCAACAATAGAAGCGTTAATCAATCATGGGGTCTTGCGGATTATTCTTTTTTTTTTTTTCTTTTGTTTCCTTTTGGCGAGGGGTTTTCGTGTAATGTCGGGTCGTTGATGGTCGGATCGGTTGCTGCGGTTTGGTTTGGAGATCAGTCAAGTGTGTCACGGGAGGTTACCGTACCGGTAACTATACCTAAAAGATATCCATCATTTTATGATACGAGTTCCGTTCGGAGTACATAAGTTGTTCCTGCACGGTGCAGTGTGTACCTATTTGTATGTTGGGAAGGGGCATTTAGAATTGCTTTTGCTCGTTAATTACTCTAATATCAAGACTTTTATTGCTAATATCATATGAAACATGGAAATAAATGTCGGTGCAGCAATGTCAATGTTTCTGCCTAAGTCAGTTGTCATCAGTTATTGACAGCTGTTCATTGGCCAGATGGAACGACATGGCACTTGCCTAATTCGGAATAATCTGGGGTTTTTGTGGATTAGTCATCCATATCTAGAAGATCCCGCAGACTTCAAAGTTCAAAGTTCAAGAGTCGGGGTCTCCGAAGACAGCTTCAAGACAGCGCGGTGTACCGTAACGATCATACTCCACGATAATTATTATTGTCGTCGAAGTGACCGACACGTTGACCAGGAAGTAGGTTTTCGGTGCATTGACGTCGAGACTCGAGACAGACTGGAGGAGGCTCTGATGATACAGTACATACATAGGGCTGATTCACGATTAAATGCGCAAATGACAGGACAGGACAGCTTTGTACAAAGTACTGTACAGTACGGAGTACAGTACATACAACGCCGAATACAAAAGCGAAGAAAGAAATTGAAGGGATTTAGATATCTGAATAAAAAGAAGAACCATTATTACAACCACAACCACCTACCATCGACGCTCTGAACTCATATCAAAATATACGGATATGCTAAGATGGCAATAGCAATATCAATAGCAATACCAATGTCGGTAACAATAAGTCCACCCAATCTCAACTGAACTGACCAACCGCACCATCAATAAGCACCCTCATCTATGATATATCACGAAACAACATTCGAACACGAGAAGAAATAATGGAAACAACAAACAAACCAACAGCAATATAAAGGGAATCTTCGAGTATATCCTTAAGAAACAAGGAAAGAAAAGAGCAAAGCATCTTAGAAATCAAACACGTGCTAAAAAAAAAAAAAAAAAAAAAAAAAAAAAGGACTGACTCATCGATAAAACGCATCCGGACTCGAACTAGTCGGCGCCTCATGCGGTTGATACGGTCCTCTCGCACCCACATTCAGAGATGCATACGGCGTAGCCTGAATCGGACCAGACGGACGGAGAGGCGCCGGGACCGGCGACTGGTTGCCACCAAACGCCGTTGGCGAGGTCGGGTACGGGGCTTGGTGCGGGGCGGGGGGTACGAATTGGCGGGGTGGTTGATGATGATTCGACGTTGATGGAGGTCGACCTAGGTCTTCGGGTGGGTAGACGGGGGGTGAGTAATCTCGTCGTTGGTAAGCAGCAGCAGCGGCAGCAGCAGGTGGTAGTGGTGGTGGCGGTGCTGCTGCTGCTTGCATTCCTTGGGTGTATGGGTTTTGGGAATAATCGACGGGCGAGTCGTATGCCGAGGCTGCTAGTTCTTGCGGATACTCGTAGGTCGATTGGGGGCGGTGGTGTACCGGCTGGTACGGATCCGGGGGCGGCTGTTGTTGCGGCGGTTGATACGGGAGGCCTCCGGTTGGTGTACGGTTGGGAGTCGCTGTACGGTACGGTAGGTGCACTTGATCTATTGTCATACAAAATGCGTCAGCTTACTGTTTGTTACCAGTTCCTTTATCTGAAAGAGTCAAGATCAAATTATCGATTACTACAGACCTTGTGGTCTTGGTGAAGCGTAGCCAACTGGCCCCCCTCCCGGAAATCCATACGGCGGTTGACCTGGTCTTCCATATTGGGGCTGGGCGGGATGTGACATGGACGCTTCCAACAGCGACTCGTAATCTCTCCGTGCCTTGATGAATTTCTCATTGAGTTGCGTGAATTCGTCTGGCCGGTTGTCAGCTTCACAAGTGGTCAAGTCAAATACACTAAAGTCCTCACTGACGCACCTTTCTTTTGCGAATACTTCCCAATGAGCTCAATCAATTTGGGCCTGATTGCCAAAGTCGAATGGTACAGTTGCGTAACCTCCTCATTCTCCTGCACATTGAGATCAGAACTGCGTGTGCTCAGAAGCGTCAGTAGCTTCTCGACATTCTTTATCTGGCCAAACACGTCTGCCTCCGTTTGGGCCTCCCGCTGCAACTCTTCCACCGTCGGGTCGGGGAGCTTTTCCACGTAGTTTAACGGGAAAATCCCGGTTTGTCCTCTCAGCGAACCCTTCCACCAATCTTTATACACTGACTCGAGAACCGCAATGACATCTCCTTTGCGAAACTGGAGTTCGCCCGGTTCAGAGGGTTGGAAGTCGAACAAAGCCCTGACGCGTGAAACGGTAGCAGCGGAGGTACCCGAAGGAACGGCATGAGACGTCGTCGCCTGCGCTTGACTAGACGATTCGGGTTCATAACCAGATGACGGCGTCGGATCGGGTCGAATCTCCGGTGGTGCTGCAGACTTGTCCTTAACCGAAAGAGCAAGCGCCGTTTGCAAATCCTCTTCCTCCTTCTGACGGTCGAGGTCGGTGATCTCCCGCTTGGTAGGTTTCGAAGGTGGTTGTAAATTCGGATCTGCGCGCATTAGGGAAAGATTAGATATTAAGATTGAAAGCGCAAAGTACAAGTACTCACTCTGTGTTTTCAACTTAAAGTACGCCTGCTCCATAATCCCAAAATCTGGGTTCGCCGAAAACATCTCCGTCCATTCCTGCATACGCTCGAGGATGGTTGACTTGACCTGCTGATGGGTATTCTGCAGTAAAAATACTCATTAGAACATGATATAACACCCGAGAATCATTCCAGTGTACTTACACGGTCATTCGCCAGACGCAGTAGGGCATCCGTGAAGCTTCTCGACGCCAACTCACGATGAATCTTCGGACCACAGTTTTGAGCCAGGGCGTTGGCAAGCTATCAACAAGAATGGCATGGCACGTCAGCAAACAATCCATAGCGCATTTTCCGTATGGAGTTGACCGTTTCAAGTAGGGTTCAAACCTCTAGGGTATATAACTGCACATTGGCATTCCGATGTGCCAACCTTTTTATCATCGCAGCAACGGCATCCTTCGCCCTGTACCCAGCAAAGTCAGCACGCGCTTTACTTCCCAAAGCACCCCCATCCGCACCAAGTACGCGGGGCCAAATGGAGAAAAAGAAAAAAGGACACGTACCCAGATTCTTCCGCGGCTACCTTGTCACAAACATCCTATTTATATTTAAAAAAGAAGCCACAAAGTCAGCCGGTCAGTCGGACCCTTTCCATAATCCACATCACAACAGAGCTCCATCCTAAACCAGATCGCAAAAGGTTTCGTATTCGTACCAGAATATACTCCCAATTCTCCGAAGTCAGGTTCTCGTCCGTCGCCCTTGCTAGTATGGAAAAAAGAGCATGTCAGCGTTCTTTATTCCCCAAGAACGAACCTTTGTCTAACAAGCCATCTTCTTCTAAGGAAGTAGCAGAGCAAAAAAATAGTAGTGACGCGATGCGATGCGATGTGACAACATCAAGCAGCGATATAACATAAACTTACCGACGGCCTCATCGAAGGGATTCTGCTGCCCACGGAACATCTCCACCACTCGTCGAATAACCGGTTGTTTTTTTCAGCACGGTGTGTTTGTTCTCTTGTTCCCTTTTCTTGCTGTTTCTTCTTTGCGAGAAGTCAGGGTAGGATGTTTGGTACTCCGCGGGTATATAGAGTTGAAGTCTTATGGCGAAGGAAACACAGCTGTGGTGGATGCGGGGGAGGGTCGAGGAATGGATAGTCACACAACTCCGAAGTCTTGGAATTGTAAGTAGTTCGTTCGAAATGGTCTGCCTGTCACTGTCAGCGTGGCGAAAATGAAGAGACTCGATCAAATAAGAACGGTATTGATGATATTCAAGGTGTTATGTGACTTATGATGTCCTACATGTAGGTTGTTCTCGTGTTGCTTGCGATTCCATTGGAGGTGACTGTGGTGAGGGCGGTGAGCAGCCAAGCCTTCACACGCTTCCTTGCCAGTTGCCCATTAGTCTTTGGCAAAAACTACTACTCTGTACATGTAATCGATCGTTGTCTCTGCTCTGAATTCAACATATGTAATTCTCATGTTGACTTGCCCTTAATTTGTTTCTCTGAACATGCCGTAGAACTAGCATAGACGATTACAGATTAATAGGTATCAGATGGGTTGAAAGAATGACAGTGCATCATGAGAGACTGGAACTGAATTTTTTTTTTGTAGATTTATTCGAAGATTTCCCCGGTTGGTCACATCTCAACGACAATGGGAACAGCAGACAAAGAAGGAAGAACAGGAAACAACACTCTTCAATAAGATGTACAGCGGTCCTTAGATGGCATCGAATCAAACAAAGCATGAAGGCATGGATGGATTAGGTGTAGAATCGACTGTAAGACAGATAGATCTCTCACTTGAGCGTGGCTCAACGGTTAGACTTCAAACGTAGGATTAGACGGGCCAACAAAACATATCGTCAATTCGTAGCAGGGGCTTTTTTTATTTTTCGTACAATCTTTCCGGGGTGCAAGCGTGCGCACAACTCAGTCATTTGACAGACCGACCGAAGGTAAAAAAAAAAAAAAAAAAAAAAAAAAAAAAAAAAAARAAACAGAAGATCAGGGATAGTGGGTATCTGGAAAATAAAAGTCATTCATCGGCAAGAATAATTATGAAAGCAAAGCGCTTTAAGGGCCTTTCTGAGCTTTCTCCTGAGCTCGACCCTGTCGTGCGGCCTTCACGAGAGGTGCTAAATGCAAAAGAGGCGAGCATAGGTTCATGAACGGGTGCTAATCGAGTTGTTAGCGGATATTCAGGTGGCATATAAGAAAGCAAAGAAAAAGAAGACCGAAATACCTTGAGTAGATCGTGCGCCGATGCTCTCTTTTCCGGATCTACTTTGAGAGCGAGGTGCAAAAACTCCCTGAACGTGGGCGACAGGTTATGTTCCTCCTTAATGGTGGGCGTCCCATTCGTAGCAATCAGGTACAAAGCCCGCAAAGGCGACTCTGTTAAGTAAGGGGGTTCGCCTTCAATCATCTCGATGGACATGATGCCAAGGCTCCAGATATCAACCTTGCGACCATACTCCTTCTTGGTTACGACCTCAGGGGCCATCCAGTAGGGCGTTCCAACCATGGTGTTACGCTTGTTCTGCGACTCATTGATTTGCGCGCAAAAACCAAAATCGGCTGCGAATATGTTAGTGTGAAAACAACTACGAGGGAATTCACGATGGTGGCTTACTCAGTTTAATATTGCCCTCCATAGATAGAAGGATGTTATCCGACTTGATATCTCTATGGATTACTCCTTTGGAGTGTAGATGTTGTAGACCGTTCAAAGTCTATGCGGCCAAGGTCAACAATTAGGTGCCGATATGCGAAATGTTTGGAACTGTAAGGAAAGACGTACCTCTCTGCAGACGGCTGCAATTTGCCCTTCACTCATCATGTTGAAGGTGACAACGTCAGTAAGACTGCCACCTTCCATGTACTCCATCACAACCCAGAGGTCTATCCCGTGAAGGTAGCTGTCGAGGAAGTTCACAACATTCTTATGCTTGCTATCTTTCATGACGAGAATCTCATTGATGATAAGATCTTTCTTGGGTTGCAAATCCAAATTCATCTGTTTAATGGCCACGCATCTGTTCGTGCCCTTTTCGTAAGCAGTATAAACACCACCCGAAGCGCCCTGGCCTATCTTGTTCAGGTAATAGTATTGAACAGTGGGGTCGGCCGGATTGCAAATCGAGGTCAGTCGCGCCCGAATGTCAAGGCCGTTACTCTGGCGAGCCCGCTGTCTAGGACGAGCAGGCGGTGGAGCACGTCCACTCTGGGAAGTCTGTCCTGCAGCAGGCGAGGCATGAGGGCCTGGTTGATGATGATGATGCTGCTGCTGCTGCTGCTGCTGCTGTTGTTGATGACGCTGGCTGCGACTGCGTTCAAGCTGCCTGTCCGAAATCGCCTGTTGGGCAGCGGCGGTAGCCTGTTCCTGCTGCACTTGGTATGGGCTGGGCGAAACAACCGCGTTTGCCGGGGTTCGTGGCGCCAGGATGCCGTTTGTTCTTGAATTTGATCTGCTGAGGTGCGACTCGGACGACAAAGGCTGCGTTTCCGGGATAGACGGCGAGACGTGATTGTGAGCACCGGCAACCGGCGGCTGGGGTGCAGGACGCGCCGGGGTCATATTCCCGGCGCCCACAGGAGGCTTCGGAGGAGCGCGATTGGGTATCAGGCTGGCCGGCTGCATGGGTCCAGAATTGGTTGAGGCACTACGAGGGATCGGCGGGGGCGCCCGAGGATTCTCAAAGCTGCCTTCGTGGTTTTGCGGAAACCGTGCGGTTGTTGAGGTAGGAGGGGAAGTCTGGACAGGAGCGTATAGATTCGCCACGGTTGGGTGTTGGGGAACTGCATGGTCGAACTTGTGCAAGACCTCCTCATCATCGCCTCCACGCGCAGTTCTTTCGTAAAACCTCATAATGTCGACAATGGCCTGTGGGTGTTCCTCCTGTTCCTTTTTGGATATACCGTTCTCCTGCAGCAGCCGCTGCCACTCCTTCGGCAGGCCGGTGAATTGGCCTGTCTGGTTATCGTAACCAACATGAGTGACGTGGACAGGGTTCTCGGGTCCGGAAATCTTGACGTTACGGGGAGAGCCTAACATGTTGGTGACGAAGTTTGAGAAACTGTTCTTTTTGCTCCTCCCAGAGCCAAAGACCTTGGCGCTATTATTCCCCTCGTCTGAGTGCCTTTTACTCTGCGGCACCCGTTCTGTATCGGACCGCTGGACACCCAAACGGGGTTGCTGCAAGGTCGTGTAGCTCGAAGATTGCCGTAGGCCTTGGACCTGTCGCAAATCGGGACTGGTATGATTGGAGCGCAGAGTAGGTGGGGATCGATGGTCTGGCGTACGCTCAGACTCGGCGCCGGTCTCTTCTAGTGCACCGAGCATGGGTCGTGAGTCGTAGGGAGAGCTAATTAATTCATCAGAGTATTTACCGTCGACGGAGTGGTGAGCGGGACGGGACTTGACGGAATTATAGTGAGGAGAGGGGAAGTAATTATTATTAGACTCGTTGACGGGGGAAGGGACACCACTGTTGTTCTGGTCCAAGGACGAAGAGGAAGAGCCGTAGGCGTTGTTTAATCTGGAGCGCGAATTCTCTCGGCTGTTGCTGGTGGAGAAGCTGGGGTATACGGGAGCGGAGGGATGTCGCTTCAGTGAGGTGCTGCTGTTCTGGCTTTTCAACGGACGAGAAGAGGCATTCGAAGGGTCTTTGTGAAGCCTGCTGGAGGGCCGTCGAAATTTCAAGGATGAATAACCGGAGTCTTGGTTCATGATGGAGGATTAAGCAGGAGGGAAGTCCGAAGGCGAGAGAGGTGTAATAAGGCGGCGGTTAAGATAGCGGTGATAGCAGTAGCAGTAGCAGTAGCAGCAGAAGCCACAGTGAGGCGGTGCTCCCAACTGCCAGCCTTTTCTTCGCACACAACAGTCGGTCTCAGTCAAGCTGGCTGGGCTGGCTATTATTGCACCCGCGACAATTGTGAAACCAACACAGCAGGGCAGGAAGATCAATTAGACAAGAAAGAAAAGAACAGACACTAAACAGATAATAATCACAAAAAAAGACAGAAAAAGAAAAAGACAACAAAAAATAACGGCAAAATTCAGGGGAAAAAGACAGGAGAGAAGAAAGAGAGAAGAGACGGAGAGGAGGAAGTAATAATAAGGGAGGCTTTGAAGAGGACAATCCACACTCCCAAATAACTTCTTCCACCAATGGACACTCGGGCCAGACTCCAATGGCTGGACTCTGTTGAGCTGCTCTGACAAAGCTAGGTTTTTCTCTTTTTTTCTTTTTTTTTTTTTTTTTTYTYTTTTTTCTCTCTTATTTTCTCCTTCTTAACGGTAATTCAAAAAGCCAAAGACAATAAAAAGGCAGAATAAAACGGGTGTCGTTGAAATATAAGGTGTTCACTGTTGATTGATATAAGGAGAAGAGAGCCTCGGATTATGATTGATTACAGAAGCGTACGGTATTTTACAGAGGATAACACTGTCTCAATCGGTTTGCCTGTATGTAAGTTACAGAGAACACCTTTCTATGCATACATCCCATCAATCAGTTCTAGAACCTCCGAACCAACACCATCTCCCGTCAACGTCCAGCACCGGAACTACCGGATCATGGATCTTGCGTACGCGATATGTACATACAGAAGAATACGAATTGAATTCTCTTTATGAAGTTTATCGATTATCAAGTT
>HG983344.1:261213-355960 GCA_900006255.1 Xeromyces bisporus
AAAAAAAAGAGGAAAAGGTCTTACTGCGTTTCGAACCCAAGTCCCAAAAAAAGGGGAAAAAAACTGGTAGCTTCTCTTTGATTGAGCGTGTCATCCTTAGTGCAGGGGCCATGCTAATCTTCTCTGTATCGTTTCAATTGACCAAATGCCCGAAGGCAACCTACAAGTCCATGTTTTTAATATATATAGACTGCCCACATTGCAGATTCTGAGTACTCTCATTGGCTTATGCTGCACATACTGAACCCCTTCATCTTCAACTTCGATATTTGGGCACCTGGACTATCGTACACATACAATTGATGTAAGAAAACGTGTACAATAGTGGTATTCTCATTTTATTTTATTGAGGAAATGCTATTTCATTACATGGACCAGATAAATAGATGGTAGTAACTAGTAGTAACCATACTTTTGCCGCAAGTCGAATATCTAATCCCCAAATGTTTTCGAACCCGATGCAAATAGCGAAAGACGACACCGCGTACACGATATTAACCAACCCCTTAGTAGTCTTCGTCCTCGCCGGCAATGATGACATTGTTGATCTGGTTTTCCCACGGTTAGTTTTTGATGAGAAGCAATGGAGGAGTAGGGACCTTACCTTGAGGACCATGCGGCATAGCTGAGTGGCAAGGAGGAGTTGCTGGCGCTTTCCAATTAGAGGGTCGATGGCGAAGTGCTCTCTCATGTCTGTGCGAGAAGAAAATAATGCGTAAGTGATGATGTATGGAAACGGTCAACAGGGAAGGAAAGGAGGCCATACCATTGTTTCCGGTCATCATGCAGTCGACACCAAGTCGGGAGTTCTTCTCCTTAACCTGGCGGGACTTTACAGACGCAAGAGATTCGATCGGACTCAGACCGGAGTTCTCGGCCAGCGCCATAGGTACGGAATCCAATGCGTCGGAGAACGCGCGCATGGCGTACTGTTCAATTCCAGGGCTCTGTGGGAGATTGTCAGCGATAGCAAGTTCATGGTGTGAACAGCCGGGGGGAGATTCGTACCTTCACAGCGGCATCTTCAACGGCGAGAGAGCAAGCAATCTCAGCAGCACCTCCGCCGTACACGACACGGTTATCCCGTACCAAGTTGCGAACGACGCAGAGGGCATCGTGAAGTGATCGTCTTGCCTCGTCGATGATCTGATGGAGTTGTTAGCCATCCATAGCAACGAGACATCATGCAAATGCAACCACTTACCATCTTGTTGCTTCCTCTTACGAAGACAGTCACAGCACGGCTGTTCGCGCATTCCTCGATAATCAGCATCTTCTCTCTCGTAGTTCCGAATGTCATCTCGCGGACGCGGCCCGCGGTTCCCAGTTTATCAGCGCTCAGGTCCTCGAAGCGCGGTACGATACGACCATTCGTGGCGATGGCGATCAACTCTATTTCAGGACCACCAACCCACCGGACAGCGGGCAGGTTGTTCTGCAGCAAAAGATGGTTCGCCTCGTCATCGAAACCCCACTGGCAGATAGCAAGATTGGCACCGGCATCCTTCAAGTGCTGGATCATATCCGAGAACGTTTTCCTTTCATATTCTTGCAATCGCTTGAACTCGTCTACCGTTGTGATATCAAGCTTGTGCTTTGTCTTCGGCTTGGGGGGCTCAAACGGGCATGTGAGGATCGCCAATTTCGCATCCCGAACCTCGTCAGGCATTTGAGCGTGAGAGAAGTCCTTATCCACAATGACACCTCGGACGAGAAGGGAGTCTTCTAGGGCGCCACCGACTTTTCCATCAACCTTAATCAATTCGAAGTCAACATCCTTGCGCTCAAGGTCCGCAACAGAAAGTATTGCGTCGACAGCTATCTTCGCGAATTGATCCTGAGATTTGGAGACACTAAATAATGAAGGCATGTAAGCATGATCACCACAAGACACTAGGGAGTCCACAAAGCAAAACATACATCTTGCTTCCCAAACTCGTCTTTGCAACCTGCACTAGGTTCGTGGTATCCTCTCTGGAGAAGGAAATCTCGTCGCTGATTTTGTCAAGCTGGTTAACGGCAATATCGCAAGCCTCGTCGTAGCCGTCTGCTATCCGAATGGGGTGGATGCCCTTGTCAATCAACTCGGAGGCTCTTTCCAACATAGATGCCGCTAGCACGACAACTCCCGTTGTGCCATCACCGATTTCTTCGTCCTGCGATCTCGAAAGTTCCACCATCAACCTGGCAACGTTATTTGTGATCTCCATCTATCATGCAATTTATGTATTAGTGACAGTCCCGAGGCATGAGCACGTCGACTTTTATGCATAGAGAACGGACCTGCGATAGAATAGTAGCTCCATCGTTCGTGACAGTAATGTCACCGTCGGGGGAAATTAGGATTTTATCGAGACCGCGGGGACCCTAGCATAATTCTTAGACCCTGTTTGAATTCCTAATTGTCGAGATCCAATTCATACCAGAGAAGACTTCACGATGCCGGCAACGGTCTTCGCAGCGACAATGTGCGATTTTACGGCTTCGGTGCCATGCTGTCTCTTCTTCTTTCCCTGGCTATACAACGTCTCCTATCAGCACTCGCATGTTCGAATTCGAATTAAAGCGCTTGGCCTCAAGTCGTGTATCCCTGAACGTACTCTCGAACGACAATGAACGGTCGGCCAGACTCATCCTTTAAGATGGAGGCTAGTTTGACGGTTAGTTGCTATCCACCAACGACAGGAATAGTATAGCAAAGCGCTACCCACCCTGAGACAAATCAAGTTCTGCAAGGCAAAGACTGTCAGTAAGTAGACCTCTAAAAGTGTACTGAGGGGCATTTAAAACGCACGCATAGCCATTTTGACGGTCTGCCTCCTGGCAGGTCACGAGGGCAAAAAGGAAAAGAACGAGGATCAAGGCAGCCAGCGCAATTAAGCAAGGCCAGCAATAACACCTTTCTTCTTAATTCAGAAAAGCACAAAAAAAGATATGGCTTTCACCCGGAAAGACTTCAAAGCTAACGTTGAAGTCGTTCAGAAATTCTGGAGAATTGAGATGTTGCCAAGAAAGGCTAGTGGGAAAGCTGGTTACCCGATCGGGACTAGTCTGATTTGGCTAATTGAGAGTCGCGTTTCTTGCGACTCTCCGAAGGCGAAATTAACGCGCTCCGGGCAGCGGCGTCAATGTTATGAACTTATGACAGTCTGACTCTCTCTCTCTCTCTCTCTCTCTCTCTCGCGCGCGCGCGTCAGTATCAGTTAAGTCTCTGGAACCCAATCAGCTTCGTCGCAGTGTTACTACTATCAAAATCGCCCAAGTTGTTTTCCCGACTGTTAGACCTAGCTGCCCCTTTCAGAGCGAGAGCAATGCCTCGTTGGTGGCCCTTCAGCTTCGCGACACTTTCCTCTCCTAACAAGCTAACCTCAGATGCAGCAGCTCCAGCTGAAGATGTCTCTGAAGACGAGTCTACCGGGACCTCTATTCCCTACGACGAGCCCAAGGACATAGGAGGATCCAAGAAAGAGGAGAAAAAGGAAGAGAAAGAAGAACAAGGAAAAGGAGAAGAGAAGGAAGAAAAAGAAGAGGAAGAAGACGAGGATGACGGCGACGACGACGAACTGTGAGTGTTGAATTGGAACCAAATGCGCTTGGACTTTGTCAGTCGATTGTAAGCTGACGTTATGAAGCTATACGGTTGAGAAGATTCTAGGGCACGAGTTTGGCAGAGGCGTACGCTACCGTCAATTCCTTTTGCACGACGTCAGGAGAAGTTGGCTTGCTGACTTCGCAACAGAACAAGCTCTTTCTTCTCGTGAAATGGAACGGCTACGACAATCCAGAAGACCAGACGCTGGAGCCGGAGGAAAACCTGCTGTAAGTTGCGGCATCTCTACGTCCAGTCGTCAAGCTCGCTCTGACATCCTTTTCCAGAGATGGCGCACGAGAGATAGTTGAGGAGTACTATAGTCAAATAGGAGGTCGTCCGGAACCGCCGAAAAAGCGAAAGTCGACTGGTGGTAGAGGTACAGCACAGAAGCAAAACACAAAGAGGCAAAGAAAGCCAAAAGCCGCCGCGGAGAAGGATGACCAGAACGGAAATCCTCCGGATTGGGTACCTAGATCGAAGAGCTGGGAGAATGAGGTTGTCGACGTCGATACGATCCAGAACGACCGTGAGACCTCGACGTTATTTGCATATCTGCACTGGACGAATGGGAAGAAGTCCAAGGTGCCGATTGAAACATGCTACGAGAAGTGTCCCATGAAGGTAAGGTGAGTCTTTCTTTCTTCGTTTGCGAAGCTTAGAAGCTAATATACTAATGCACGAGAAGATGCTCAAATTTTATGAGAAACATCTGTAAGTGTTATGCTCGGGACACCCCTGTCCAAAGGAGGAAGCGTATCTAACAGTTTTTCAGTGTCTTCAAGGATGGTGCTGGCCCGGAAGATTAGATATAGCGTTTGCATGAGGGAATGTCTGGCTTTGATGATTATGTATTTGGGCTTTGTTACATACAATATTCCTCTTCTTCGTCTCTTAAATTATTGTCTGTTAAGGATTTTAGTGCAGCGATTTATGGACGTTACCAGAGCTGAGATTCTCTCTGTAAGCTGGATGTCTTTTCCTCATGAGTTTGTCGAAGATTCAATCCATACTACTGTATATTATTATGTATTGTCGAGCTGGACGCTATCATACAACGGCCTTTCTGTCCCAAACTGATTTCCTATCTTTTGACACCGACGCCGTACAAAATGGAGTGGCATATTGACAACCAATTAAGCATCTGTGCCTCGTTCCAAACCACTATTCCTAGCAAATTCCAAATATTCCCACCTGGCATTGAAGTATTCCGGTCCGTGTTTCTTATAAACGCGCTCAATGCTGCGAGCGTCATTTCCCTCCAAGATCCTATCCTCCTCCGCCGTCCATACTCCCGGCATATTTCGTGGGATCCCTTTCCCTGCGACCAAGTGCCCGAGGACTTTACCGGCTAGGCGCGGATCCATGCTCGTGCAGCGTAGTGCTTCAATCACCTGCTCCACGTTCTTTGCTTCGCCTGTTTGGAGACGGGTATCGATCCATGTGTCGATATCTTGGTCTTGTTCTGACACTAGATCTCCTTCTTCTTCGTCTTCTTCATCTTCTTCACTTTCTCCTTGGGCTCCTGGGCTAGGAGGAAAGAATGGAAGTTCCGTTAACAAATATAAGGTATCGTTTAGCTCGTTAAATTCGTCCTGACTTGGAGAAAGCGGGGCTGGTCGACCGTTTTCCGAGCCGGCGCCATGATTTGTAGTTTCTGTGTTTCGTTTATTTCTGAAAGTAGCATTGCGTGGATTTGGAGAAGAAATAACTGCTTCCGCAATTGGTCCGAGCAATCTCCGTTTCTGATTAGCATAGTAGTTATAATCTAATCCAAAAGATTCAGGGGATTCATTATCCTCTGAGCTTCGTTTTCTTTTACGGTTTCCCCGAGTTGCATTGGAGTTTAAGTCGATATAATTTTTGGACGAACCATAAGGCTCAGGCTCCTGGTGAGCAGCAGAGGAGCTTGGAGGCACTTCACCTCGTTTTTGAGTAGGCGCCTTGTGCACGGTACCAGTGTCTGATTTGTTATTCTTCCGAGCTGGAACATCTAATTCGGGCTCGGGATTGATGGCGGGGGAACTTGGTGGCAGCTCAGATGGCTCTTCAGGAGACGCCGTACGCACGGCGCTGGAGGTTGAGTCAGTATTCTCATAAGCTGGACCGTCTGTTTCAGGCTCCCGCTTGACAGCGGGAGGGCTTGGAGACTCTTCAACTAGTTGATGAGTAGGCGCAGTACAGAAGATATCGTCTTGCTGGGAAGGCTGGGTTTGGCGCGCAGAGTGTTGGGTAGCATTGCCAGGTGCCTCCGGGACTCCATTTACCTGAGGTTCGTTTCGGTCTGTTGGAACTGGAACAGGGCGACCAGGCCGAGGCTTTCCGCGGAGCCTTTTCAAGTACCGGTCTCTCCAAGATTGATAGCTATGTCTGGGATTCTAAAAGACGTCGGTAAAGCAAGGAGAGAAATTCTGTCAGAGCTATTCCTAACTTCGATTGAGTTGGGTATATAGCTACCTTTTCAGCTATTTCTTGATAGACTTTATTCCCACCCACAGACTGCCCTTTCTGTTCAATGGGTTGCATGCAGTCCCAGAGAAATTGGTCATCTTCTAGTGTGTAGACGGACCTCTGGGTTTTATGGGGAATCCAAGTTGCCCCTACAGGACGTTGCGGGCGAGAACCTACACGATGATGTTCTAAGTTCTCCAACCTTGCGTTCTTAACGGACTTTTCCACAAACTCATAGGAATATCTAGATAAAGCATTAGTGGCCGAAAAGGCAAGAACCGGATGCAAATGTGCGTCTTACGCATCAGGAGGGATATTCCTTCGAGTATGATCGACCAGCTTGATATCTGCAGACTTCTCATCGACGGTCACGAAGCCGCCATTTCCCTGGAAGTGAGTTAGCATCATGAGAGCTTACATGTAGTCTAGAGATTATCTGCATTTACCTCGATCATATCAATGAACCATTTCCTCAGAGGCACATTCATGGAGACCCAGAACCACTTTCCTTGAAAAAGCATTTTGGGCCGTGATATTCTATTTCCAGTATCATCACGCAGTGCGTTGATATCAGTTCCTGCCGTAGTCATCGCGGAATCATATCGTGTTATTCAGGATGAGTATTATCTACTCCGTATGATGATGTGGTCTCGAGAGTTGAGACTCGGAGCGTCCAGAACGCGATGTTGGCGATGCGACGACGCGTGATCACGTGCTCTCGCCGAGAACTCCGTATATTCTCCAATGAGTTCAATCTCCATAGCTTCACAACCACAATCGCCATTTTTTCGAATGCTAACATGGGAGTCCAGGAGTCCACGAGTCCACGATAATGACAACATTTTGGTTTATATCCGTCGGACCAGACTTTCTCTACATTAACAGAAGCTACCCAAGTCGCTTAATAGCAGAACCTCCACGGTGGCTGGCCGCTGGCACTGGCTGCACCTCGGCGGTGACCTCTTTTCTGCTTCGGAGTCCTCCTGTCGTTATTTCAAATGCCTCTAAGTCTACAGCAAATATTCAATAGCCGTCGTGAGGCTGTGCTGGCTAGGCTAAAGTAACATAGGAGACTCTTTCGCTGATGAGAAGTCGCGGGGTATTAAATATGCATCTCAGATTGTTGAATTTTGAGTCTCGACTGTATCGTCAGTTCCGACTCAGTACACTATGTGAGACTCAGGACCGTTGATTACTATGGCCTGACTGATAAAGACTGCTTATTGTCGACAAGGCTCAACAAGGATATGACATAAGTCGAGCTTGACACCGTACAGGATTATTTAAACCCTACTCACCTGCCAGGCGTACGAACTGACACCATACTTCGTTTTCAACTTATCTCTTCTGAAATAATTGCCTCCGTATCTGCTTGTTTTGAATACCGCCGGCAACAATGGGACTTTCCGGTGGATGCCGCTATTTTCCCCAAGTCGACTCTTCCTGGATGTATCTCCCTCAAGTGTTCCTCAAGGCTCATGCCGCCGTCTTGTTTTCGGCGGCGCGCACCGCGCTTATGCAGACCTTTTTCAACCCGTCGAAAGACTTGCTGAAAGAGGTTTCCTACGCTTTTCCTCTCTATGACGGTGTCAGTGTGATTGATTTCACTTTGCCATGTGGGTAGTCGAGTCCTGCGAAGTCAGGTGAAGCCGAAAGAACAAGCCAACGCCGACTATCGGCATGCTGTGGACAACGAACAGGCTGCTGGTATCCTTGATCATTCGAGCAGTGATTCGGACGTCTTCATTATTCGACTGGGAAACATTTCTGCTGGTGAATCAGTTACAGTCAACATTACCTTTGTCGGGGAACTTAAGCAGAATGCCCAGATTGATGGAATCCGGTACACGCTTCCGAGTGTTATAATGCCTTGGTGAACAGGAATTCTGACTAGAAGGATATTTGGGAACTTGTCTACGCTAAAGCTCAGGATTGGACACGGCAGAAATCGGGAGGCATGGGTGCTCTGGGAGCGGTTCTTGATGGACACAAGGATGATACTATGGAGTTTGTCAAGTACGTAATGTTTGGACCTTTGTACTAAACATGACACGCGGTTATACAAATCTTAGGTCGAGTTACCGTTAATCTTACCCTGGCCATCGAGAATCAGTGACTTGTCTTGGCCTGGGCCCCGCAAGTAATAGACATCTTATCCCTATCAGTGCTCTCAGTACCACAGGGATCACCACCCTCACACTATCAGAATACCTTAGTATTAGCTGGTAACCAATGATAATACATGCAAAAGGAGAGCCATACAGTGCCATGAACACAGTCGCTGAGTTTCGTTCTATAATCAGCGGCACAAGTAATCGTATGTTAGTATAGGTCACTCATAAGTTATAAGAGCAGCACATGCTAGGTATGCTTCTATGTGGGTTCTGACTTACGGTTCGCCTTTGTGCTGGAAATCAAAAAGCTCGCACCAATTATGGCTCTTGCATACCTGAGAAAAAAGAAAATAATGTTAGCAGAGTCTCAAGTGAAGCGCCTGGTATGGAATTGTATTGATGCCTCATTGCATTGATGCATACCCCACAATGTTTTAGTGAGCAATTCTTGTTATCTGAAGCTGCAGCAAGCCCGGAGCTAGCTACAAGGGAGATGACAAGAATCAGGAGACGCATGCTGGAATTAAGTACCGGCAGTCGAAGGGTGGGATTGGGATGCTAAGACGTCGATATTCCAGGTGCTAGAGGTTAGGTATGTAGCTGAAACTTTTTTTTGAAAGCTTGTACAGAGGAATTTGGAAACGACCATGGCTCCTACTTATACTCTGTAGGTACCAGTCGTGAAAAAGGTACTCCGTATTGTGACTGGAGCTGTCGAATGATTCGAAATTCCAACATCAAAGGAATGCTTTGTGGATATGTTGATCAACTTGGTCTGATCGACTCGATAGATACACTCGAACAGACATTGACAACAATGGCAACAAAGAATATCAATGGTATGATACTCGTGCCTGGGTATCATTGTACAAGGGGTTCCCACGTCTGCTGGGTTTTGACCACGAATCATCACGCCTGGGTAACGCTCCAGCGTGAATCAAGCAATAAAACGTTGTAGCCGTCGCGGAGTTGGTAACATGTCGGCTTTGGCCACATTTTATCTCCCAGTCCCAGGCACAAGTAGCCTATTAGGGCTTAGTAGGTCCGTAAGTTTGAAAATGTTGTCAGATAGGTAGCCTAATAGGCCGGAGTTAGTTTTTAGAGCCCGAGAGAAGGTCTCTGGTTCCTGAAAAGTAAACTCTGAAAAAGCTCGCAGCGACACATAGGTAGGTTCTTAATTCATTGCAAGTTGCAAAGGACGGACGGATTTTTGATAAGAAATGCCATCTGTCCCGGTCACGTGGTACCTACGAATCCGTGGTATGGTTCATGTTTTGGTCCCTCATTTCAAGACCTATCGACACCACGAAAAAAAGTCGTATTTTTATTTTAACACTGGCAAGCTATTATTTCGACGCCGCTCTATCGTTTCACAGATTCAAAATTGCTGAAACTGTTTTTCCTGTGGCGTCAATAGGCTTTGAAGTTAGGACATTTTGTATGGGAAGCCCATCCAAAGTTCCTCCCGGCAGAATGTGGTCACTAACCTTATTGGAAAAGCGGTAGTGGTAAGTAAGAGCGGGACCCACCGGCGCTAGCCTATATAGGTTAGCGTGTACTTCTAAAAGGGCTTAGCGTTTCTTTACATAATTCTGAGGCCTTGGCCAGGGGGTGTGGGAACTACGTGTCACTGACCATTGATCGTTTAGGTAGTTACCTTAACCGGTTAGGCTGCTCACTTGCATTACCATATACGGTTAAGTCGCTCACGTGATCTGTTTTCAGGCCAAAGTTCCGCCCATGTCGGTTACAGGTGTCCCCAACCATATCAAATAGGTAACGGTCGTTCCGTGGTTTCGCGACGTTTGCTTTCTGAACAAAGATTCTCTTCGAGTCGATGTACGAGTACCTAATAGCTGCGGCAAAGTACGGAGTGCGGTCGCCGGTAACGATTCAGCCAAATGCGTGGAATAATTAAGTGACATCTATGCGAGCCTGTTAATGTTTACCATCTTACGCTCTTGCTGCTACTACGACAAGGTCACAAAGCAGCTTATGTCGCTGGGGGGAGGAGACCCCTAATTTCTCAGCAAACTGCGGTAACTGGTAAGCAAAATGGGGATAGTAAGGACCATTGCTCTTGGGAGTTTGATCATCTCCGGCTTCACTTTCATTGCTCTGTTTGGAAGTCTTCCGGCGTTCAGGTGAGCTGCAGATTATTTCAAGCGTTGTCGGTTGCTTGAATGCCAAATAACAGGAGGTGTATCTAGGAAAACGCCTATTGGATTTCTCCATAGACTCGTTTGCATACACGTTCCAAACGGAATTGTTTATGTCGATTCTTTGCTACTAGGGGGCAGGTTATCATGCTACTGTTCTCGATATGGTAGCTATTTACTGCATGAAAACCATCCATTGATTTTGGTCAGTTGCCGATGGTGTCTACTTGTCTCTTTATGTATCTGATTCACATCTAACAACTACTCAGATATTATTCGTGGCCATTCTGATAATAGGGGAGTGCGTTTTCTTACAAAGTGCATGGCCTAGGGTATCGGCCACCCATCACTTCTTCATGCCGCCGGTAGCGATACTGCCGTATTATCTGCTATATAAATGCACCTTCACCAAGTCCTTCATCACTCCAGAGAATCATGAGAAAGAAATGAGACGATATCCTTATGATCGAGTCATCTTTCATCCAGGACACCGTTGCCGCACATGCTGTTTCCTGAAACCAGCAAGAAGTAAGCATTGCAATACCTGCAAAGCTTGCGTATCCAGACACGATCATCATTGTGTTTGGCTGGCCAACTGTGTTGGGTTACATAACTACCGTTATTTTCTGTCCTTCCTTGCCAGCCTGTCGGGAGTGTTAATTTACGGTTCATTTGCGGGCTACAGCCTGCTGAATCAAGACATAGTACGATTTCTGCCTCCAGACGTGCAATCCACAAAGAGCCAGAATGCACTTGGGCTTTTTCGTCTTCTGGGAAGTGCAATAGCTCGCGATAAGCAAGTTGGGTCTACAACCTTGCTCGCATTCATGACGGCTCCCTTGTCCATGGCCTTTTTAGTATACCATACCTACCTCATCTGGGCTGGGATGACGACAAATGAAAATGGGAAGTGGTCAGATTGGAAGTACTATGCGAGTATGGGATGCGTTTTTAAATCATCCAAGGCCGCGATCTGCGGGGAGCTGTCGCCACCTGAGCGTCGAATGGACTCCTGGCCAGCAAGCAGTGACCAGGTCCTGCTTCTGGTAGAGGATGGACAACCACCGACAACTGGGTTGATTATGTCGGCTACATCCAACAGAGTTGACAAAGAAGGCGACGTCCAGGCACCTGTCGACCGGCGGTGGGTTCGAGTGCGAAGCTTGGCGGATATTGACAATATATATGACTTGGGCTTTTGGGATAATCTACGACATGCCATGCGACTGCCAACAAGGCGTCGAGCATCAGGTATATAGGCTGATAGAGCATTGTCAAATTGATGTCTCGTACCGTACAAATATAGCCGTAGGGCAGATCGGAACTGGAAAAATCCCCCACCCGGCCGTCATAAGTATGGCCATATTTTTTCCTCCGTTTTTTTCCCCGACGTCAGTCATATATGCCTCTCTTTCTTCAAAATGACAGACCGCGCAGGCCCAGAAATAAAGCCAAAATGTACTCCTACAGAGCTGATGCTCAAGGTCATTTTGGCGGGCACTCTGAGCCACTATGAAACGCGTGGAATGGTCGACGACAAGCGACTGGACCATATGCTGTCCGCCGAAAAGCAAATCCTCTACAAGACGCACCAGGAGAGTGAAGTCAGGTATGTCTACATATCGGAGCTGCTCTTTGCTGTTCTGTGCTAATTTCTTCAACTCCCTCGGGCAGACACAACCTTGGCTTGTCCTCAGACATCTGGCAAGGTCTTACGGACGTCCTAACAAGAGCGATCCCAGTTCTCGAAGCGCAATCGTTTTCGTGGAAATGCCCGGCCAACTATGACCATTCTTCGTCAAACCTCATAGCCTACAACTACTTCTCTTTGGTCAAAGACATTGAGCGCCTCAATGATCTATGCACGATAGCCAGGAACCTGCTCGCCACCACCAAGAAGGCGCAGAACCTGGCGGCTGAGAGAGGGTTTGACCAGAGGATTCTCGCATTGATAGACACATGCGTCAGGGTCACGGCTCGAGGCTTCGATGGAGAGACGAACGCGCGGAACGAAGAGCGTTGGCAGAAAGTGGTGAATCTGTACAAGCGTCTTCTGATAACATGTCTCCAGTTCCTGCATAACTTCATCATGCATAACGAACAGCGCAAGATGGTACTTTGGTTGGATCTTTTTGGGTATCACTCTACTGGCGATTCCAACATCATTCAGCCAAGGGAGCCGCTAGACCGAGCGTTTAGCAAACCCGAGGGAGTGGCGCCGATAGTGAAAATGGGAGAGAGAATCGTAAATCCCCCAATTCGTGCTCTTTACGACCAGACTGCTGAGGATTTATTATTGGAGACCATTTCGAATTTCCCGAGAGAACCCGCGACTATCAAGGAAGAGGCCGCCATGCTGCTCCTTGCGAACATCAAAGATCATATGGAGAAACTGCTCGGACGCGATTTGACGGCGATACAGGAAATGGGACGGGATCCGGACCAAGTGAAAGAGATCCGCGCTGCGCTGACGGCTATACTTGGGGCCAAGGTGGACGGGTGGTCTGATCTGCAGGACAGAGCCCGAGAGCTCCCACCCGCACTTCCGGAAGATGAGCCGCCGCGGAAGAGAGCTATCTTTACCATCGATCGCAGTCCTACGGCCGGGTTCCCTCGATACTGCTGGGCCGATATGCCCGATCTTAGCGAATATAGCGCGCTCGCTGCGACGGATGCGCCGATAACGATAGAGGACACAAGCATGCCTCGTTCCGCCCAGTCCGCTGCGGAGACGCTTCAGGAAGCCAAGGATGAGTTGATGGCGAGGTTGCAAGAATCATCGCAGATAGCCGGTGAGGGCGAGCATGAGTACGAGGGTGGCGAAGCTGCCGGGGTAGGTGACGAAGACTCGCGCAGCTTGGAGGCTGTCGCGGACGGAAGCATGGAGGAAGAGGAAGAAGAAGATGAGGAGGAAGATGACGACTACCGCGGCCGGCCTGGGGATCAACAACGCGGTCTTTTGACTGACATTCCCCTGGTGCTTGGTCCAGCGGAGATCGAAGCACTTCCCATGATCATCCAAGCCGGTATTGTCGACAGCTTTGGACTCAAGGGCGGAGAGAGATCTGGGTCGAGGAACATGCAGGCGCTCCGGTGTCACATATTGCTCACGCAGGAGACAGGGCGGAATTTACTCCGAGAACTGTTAATCTTCATCGCAGCGTGGGACCTCCCCGATGACGAGCTCTACTTCAAGATGATGGTACAGATCATGGAAGCCGTGCTGAAAAACGGGTTAATGTCCCATGCCTACTCCGATTTCGGCCAACCGAAGGACATCATCTCGCCATCGCAGGCCGTCGTCATCAAGATCCTGACATACATCTACCGAGCCAAATACTCGCCCTCGCAAGTCCCCGGCTCAACCCCCGAGACAGGAATGCAGGGCACACAGCCAATGTCCAGGGTCGACGTCCTCACCCTCCGCTTCATCTTCACCATCTTCCGCGGCAACATCATCCCCGAAACCTGCGCCCTGATCTACCTACAGGGACAAATCCGAGCGCGACGCGCACTACCAGAGGACTTTCCACTGAACCTCTGGGACATGGAACGCGTCTACGAGGGCGTCTACCAATTCCTCGAATTCTTCGCCGTCCTCACCGAAAACACCAGCTGGAAGGACCTCCTGGTAAAATGGGAGATCGTCTACGACCTAGTCACGTTAATCCGGGAACTGGAAGCAAGCATCCCGAAAGGAAACCTCAGCTCCATGCCCTTTGGCACGACTAGGAACCACAACATCCCCCCTGTCAGAGAGCAGCCACCACCTCCTCCACCATCACAACAACAGCAGCAGCAACAGCAGCAACAACAACAGGGCGCACCCCCGTCGGGCCCGGTGTCGGTCGAACGCCCCTACGACCCCGGCGACCCCGACCCAGCCGACGCGGCAGGCAGCACGGGCTCCCGCGCAGAATCACCGCCCATAACCGAAGACCCATCCGAGTTCGAATGGCGAAACCTGAAGAAACTGGTGGTGCTCGTTCTCTCATCGCTGGTGTGGAAGTGTCCCGAGGTGCAGAACCAGATCCGCAAGCACGGCGGGTTGGAGACGATTCTGTCGTGTACGAATTTCGATGCGCATAATCCGTACATCAAGGAGCATGCGGTTATGTGTCTTAAGTTTCTGTTGGAGGGGAATCGCGAGAATCAGAGGTTGGTGGAGGAGTTGGAGGCAAGGGAGGTTGTTAAGGATGAAGGGGGTGTGCTTGAGAAGAGTGGGTTTGAGGCGTTGATTGATCCGGCTTCTGGGAAGTTGGCTGTGAGGCCGAAGTAGGGGGTTATCTTTTCTTTCTTATATTGGATGTCATTAGGGTTCATGTATAGGCATAGGCATTGTTGTGATATTTATAAGAAAGGAGTAGTATAGATCTCCAACCACCCATAACCAATCTATGTTGACCATCTCCTTCCTCTCCTCAACCCACTAACTCCATAGTAGAGTACTATAGACTAACCAGACCCAGACTGACCCTCCTTCAACTCCCCCTTCTTCTGCATCTCAACCACATCCTGATTCACCCTCGGATCCAACTTATTCAGCACCCGACTCTTATGCACCCGCGATTTACTATGCTCACTACTCGCCGGCTGCCCCGGTCCCGAGACACCGGGCCGTTCCCATTCATTATCGTGATCGTGATTGTGGTCGTGGTCGTGGTCAGCGTCATCACCCTCATCCTTAGGACCGGATTCGCGATCATTCTTAGCATTATCCTTGTCCTTCCTGGACTCCGATCCAAACTCCGATCCAAATTCTGACCCAGATTCCGACTTAGACCCCGACTTCGACCCCGACTTCTTCCACGGCCGCGGTATGGTGAGAGAATTCGCCTCGTCGCCCGCAGGACGCGTGCGGATGCGGTAGTGCATCGCCGTCTGGGGGCTTTCGCCGTAACTCTCTGGTGGGGGGGAGGTGTAGGCTGGGTTTAGGGAGGCGGCGGAGCTTTGCTGGATTTGATCGTCTGTGGGGTTTGCGGGGGTGGATGCTATGGACATGTTGTGTTGGTTGTTTTGGTGTTTTGGGTAAGGTGGGCTGGTAGGGTTGGGGTCTGGCGGTTTGGTTATTGGGCTGTTGTTGTTGTTGTTGTTATATTGTTGGCGAGTAGCTAGTCAGCTAACTTCTTAGGGTTGGTTGTGGCTGGTGATTCGTCTGCACGAGGTGATGACTGTATGTATAAACAGTGTAGTCGTGCAATAGTGTAAATCTGATGAGATTGGGATATGGTGTTGTGATTGGACGTGTATGGTCAACACTGGCATTTCAATGTCCTTTGCATCCAACGTGCTCTGATCGATAGTGCGCTAGTGGCGGCGACATCCCGGTGACATCGAAGTTACGTATGAACGCAAACCCCGAGCTTGAGTGAAAAGGATCCAACGAACTTCATAGCGTACTTGTAACCTGCACGCTAACCGATGAGCATCTTGTATGTAAGATGACTGCTGTCGACGAGGTGATGGACGGATGGATGGATGGCCTTAGAAGCGAGCGGCATGAATGCATGGCAGTGCTGCAACCGCATGAAGTAAGGTAGAACGACAAGCTTTGGAACAAGCCACACGAGCCATGGGTCCGTTCTCTTGGATTGTGTTCCGTTATCCGCAGAACCCGGGTTTGTGCTGGGCTCCGGCGCGGGTACCGGTTGGTTGAGACATGCCTATTTGACATTGGAATTGGTGGATTGACGATTCAGAGACGGTGGTTATGTTGTTTATTTCGTTCATCTCAGCTATGACAGTGCCGGAATCTCAATTTTGGGTCCGTCGGGTTTCAGAAATCCCCCAAGCTAGGCCTCAATGTCTCTCGGACCCTGGTGAGGTATCTGATGATTCGTTAGTTTGCACGCGAGACGTCACCTTTAACGAGAAGCTATTCTATAACTCGTCGGCGGCCAAGGACAGAGACAATCGTAATACCCGCGATTCATTTGCATGGCAATGAAACCGGAAACGGCCATATCGCGAAGCGTAGACATGTACCGTTCGAATCGAGAGAAGTGTGAATTGAGTGTCGCGAGGTGTCTCTTCTTCCGGAGAGCAGAACAACGTGAGATCTATGCGCATTCAATCGATTCGAATGGCATGTCTATGCTTCGTATTTGATATGACCGCTCCTGGCCGATTGCCGTGCGAATGGCTCGCGGGTATTATAATTATTCGTCTTCATGAATCGATCATAGCCACGCTACTTACAAGCCCTAACCTAGTCAACCGTCAGCAAACATCACAACACAGCAAAAGACGAACCCCCAAACCACACTACCTTTCACGATCATTCTATTATTCCCCAGACCGACCAAACACCAACACTCAACATTCACATCGTCACTCATCACCAACCGAGAACAGCATAAAATCACCCATACATCCCATCCCACTCCTCCTCGTCATCATCCGCCGGTTTCTGCTTCCGCGCCTCCGCCTTCTCGCGCTCCTCTTTCGCAAAATCCCGCCGGTCCAACGGGCACGTACCCCGTAGACGAAGCCAGGGTTGTATACACTCAAGGTCGAACTTGTGTGTTGGATGGCACGGCAGCTGCACAACGAGCGGATACGGGTCCTCCAGGAATGGACTGTTGCAGATTGGGCAGATTTGCGAGGGTTGGAGTTTGTTTCGGGGGACGCGGTCGAGGACTGTATATCCTCAGTAATCCGTGCACATGTACATACTTAGACATATAGGATAATGGATTACGGAGTATGATACTCACCATTACAAAACTCCTCGCTAACGCCCTCTACCTCTCTGGGCGGATTTCTCGATCCACTCAGCAAACTATTGATCATATGGCGTAGTAAGTCATCGTCGACATTGTTATTTTCGTCGTTAGTACCAGTATTCCCGCCTCTCTCGCGACGCACTTCATTGAACCAATCCGCGAGGCTGAGGAATACGGCCATCATGTCGCCCTGCGCCGGGACGGCATCGGGACGGGATCGTGTCGTGTTGGGTTCGGGGGTTAGTTCATTGAGGAGGGAGAAGAAGCCGCCGAGGTCGGGACGGCGACGGTGGGGGAGTCGGGTGGTGGAGGGGTCGGGGGTGTTGTGTTCGACTGATTCAGTGTTAGACTATGGTTTCCTTTTACTCTAAAGGGTTGCTTACCGTCGTAGGTTGACATTTTGGAGGTTTTGGTGGATATAAGATGGTTGAGGTGGTTAGATATAGGAGTTTTGATAGACACCCTTTTACACACCCACAACCCACACACCCACACACCCCCTATTACACACCCCGATATCAGACACCCTCTACTCCGTAAAGAAACAACTGACACCAACCAACCAACTCCATAAGTTCTGTATATTAAAGGCTGTGGCGGAGTTGAAACAGACTAAGCGATTCTATTTATACACCAGAAACGGCGCATCATTGCCTGTTCGAATGTCGTTCTCAGGGAATCTCCGCGATCGTCAGTCGCTGCATAAGCCGCTGAAATGGCCGAAAAGGCCCCCATGAAAGAGAAGAGAAGAACAGGAACCTCTTAAGAACTACATACTCTCTCCTTGTCGGAGTCTGAGCGAGAAAGAAAGAAAGAAACAGGGATGGGCAGGCTGTCAGGGGCTTCTTAACGCTGAGACGAGACTGTGGTACTTGCGTTGCGCCGCGTTGACTTGTGCGATTCTCCCTGACTTCGGAGGACAGACATATCGTCTCGGTCTCGGTCACTCCTTATAATAAAGGCCTCGGAGGCAATTCATATAAAACACTCGAATCTACAATGCCGTCGCAGTCAAGAAAACCGTCGAATTACCCGGCGGCGTCTTTTCATACCGTCCGCTTCTTCACCTTTGTCTGCGCCATTCTCGTCGCCGTCATCCTCGCCATCTTCACCGTGAAGTTGCACGATGTGAAGCGAAAGCTGCCCATAGCCTTCTTAGTGGTAAGCTCAAAAGGATTACTTCCGGCAGAAGTAGACAATAACTAACCATATCAGCAACTAATCGCCTCGGCCCTCACAATCCTCTACATAACAATCACCACCATCCTCTACTGCTGCCATGGCCTCTCCGCCCGCCTCTCTCTCGCCCTCAACATTCTCCTCTCCCTCGTCTGGGCCGCCGGCCTAGCCCTCTTCAGCATCGGCACCGCCAAAACCATCCTAACCACCTGCTCAACAACCTACTGGGGCAACACCACCGGCATCACAGCCTGCCGCACCTACAAGGCCGTCTTCGCCTTCACCATCGTCGCCGTGCTCGGCCACATCCTCGCGTTTGCGCTTGATATCGTCGCGCGGAGGCGCGAGACGCACCGCGGCGTCTACGGCCGGATGCCCGATGATCCTAAATTCGCGGACCATGATCGGAATTCTAGTAGTTTGTTGATTTCGGATGGGGATCTTTATCATCGGCTCTCGCCGTTGCCGAGTCAGAGTCGGAGTCAGAGTCAGCGGGAGAGGAGTCGGAGTCGGAGTCCTGGTGGTGATGGTGGGAGTGGGGATGGAAGGGTTAGTCCTGTGCCTGTCTCGCCCGTGCCGCCTGTCCCGCCGTCATATAGTACTATTGATCTTGCTGAGAGGCATCATGCGGGTGATGCGGCGGATTATTATGATACTGCGCCTACTTATGGGATGGGGATGCGGGATCGTACGGGTCGACCCCGTGCGGGCACTGGGGATAGTGATTACTATTATAACGGACATGGGTATGGATACGGGTATGGGCATTGATTTTGTTGTTTCTCTTGACGATTTGGTCGTTTCAGTGCTTTTTCGGTTGCATATCTTGTTGTCTTGCTATTTCTTGTCATTTGCGAGAGCGAAAGGTTTGGTTGGTTTCTTTAAAAATTTCTGTCTTATATCCAGAAAGCATGCTTCATAGGAAATAAGACTATTATTAGCATTCACTAATAAAGCGAACATATGTACATATCAATTGCTTGTAAAGAATAGCACCGACACGACGCATGCCCTAAGGCCAGCCCTACATAATCACTTCGTTCGTAACATCCTGAGAGAAGTCAGCAACACGCAAAGCCAGATAGAAAGAAACCAAAGAAACCAAAGAAACATACCCTCTTCAACTCCTTGAACGGCAGACACACACAATTCTGCACGCGCACCTCATCCCCAACATGACACTCCTTGCCCAAGATCGTGATACTCTGAACTTTGACCCCATGCTTGATGATACTGGTAGTATGGCTAGACATGGGAATCGGGGTCCCCTCAACACGCGCCCAAGAGCCAACGCGACTATTCCAGCCGATAATCGAATGCATCACGCAAGCATCGTGTTTCACATCCGCATCCTCGAGCACAATCGAATCCTTCACCCGCGCACCAGCACCAACGACAACCCGCGGACCGAGCGACACGTTCGGCCCCAGCTTCGCAGTCGGATCCACGACGGCCGTCGGGTGGATGTAGACGGGCGGCACGATAGTAGCCGACGGAGGCGTGAGTTCGTCCGACTGCGCCTGGAACGCCTTCTGCAGGTAGAGCGCGTTAGCGGGCACGGCAGACCCGGCGGTTTTGATCTGGCGCCAGAAGTCCTTGGTCTCGTGGACGAAGAAGCGGTTGCTGTCGGCCAGGTCGGAGAGGATGTCCTGTTCGAGGCGGAGGACGTCGCTGCGCTCGGACTCCTCGTCGTCGGCGGCGATGAAGGCGTGGTTGATGTTGTCGGAGGAGGGGTAGGAGACGAGGCGGGGGCGGTTGGCGCGGCGCCGGATCGCGCTGCGGATGCAGGGGAAGATGCACTCGGTTGCGAACAGGTAGACGCCGCAGTTGATCAGGTTGGAGATGTGCGATTCGGGTTTTTCGACGTAGTGCAGCACGCGCTTGGTGTGCGAGTCGGAGACGATGCAGCCGAAGTTGGTTGCCGAGTCGTTGTTGACGCGAGTGCCCAGGATCACTGCTTCGGCGTCTTTCTCCTCGAATAGCTTCAGCATCTCTCCCAGCGGGAATGAGCAGCATACGTCCGCGTTCAGCACGAAGAAGCGCTCGGGTTTTCCTTTCAATATCGCGTCGCGGAAATGATACAGGCCGCCCGCCGTGCCCAACGCCGTGTATTCACGCAGGTACTGGATGCGGAATTGGGGGAACTCGGTCACGCATTGTTTGATGAAGTCGCGGAAAACCGACTCGTCGTAGTAGCCGACTAGAATGACTTCGCGGAGTCCGGGCACTTTTGTTAGCGCCTTAAGGGAGTGGTAGATGATGGGGTGACCGGCGACGTCGAAGAGGGGCTACCATGCGAACTGGTTAGCGATCAATCGTCTTTTAACAAAAGAAGCGCTACGACAGACCTTGGGAACATCCAGCGACAACGGCCTGAACCGAGTACCTCGAGACGGACCGCCGACCTAGAGAGGTTTCTGTTAGATGCATTATTCGCCGCGATGCCGGTTTTATATGGAGTTCATACCAGAAGCACGGCCTTGGTGGCGGTGTCCAAGGTGCTGTGTTCCCGTACTGGAACTTGAAGCATGGAGGAGAGCTGTGAATGTTGTGTTTATTAGTATTACTGAGTAGTAGTACTTGGTACTGTAGTAGGAGTAGAGAGGTGAAGTGGTCAACTTGAGGTCGGCGAATCCCTCCTGGTCCCGCCGCTTTCGGGCATGGCGACGGTGAGGTGTCGACTATCACCTTCTCTGGTGTTTTTTATGTTGGCTACAGAGTTATATACGGCAAAGAGCATGAATTCCTGTTATATTTGTCTTTTCTACGTATTTTTCTCGAGTTCTGAAATCTGAAGTGGTCAACTGTCAACTGGCGAATTCCATAAGGCTGACTTTAAAGCCCTAAGCCCTAAGCCCTAACTAGTACTCCTCCTAGACAGCCGCATCGGCCAATCAGAAGCCGTCCTGACTTTGACCCAAAATTCCCCCCAAAATCTTCCACCCCGCCGTATATTCTCCTTCTTCTTCTTCTTCCTCTCTTCTCTCTTCCTCTATATCCCTCTCCTCCCACCACAATTGATACCAAAACTGCTGCCATAATGACGGATCAGAACGTTCAGGAAGCCGAAGCTTCCATGTCGAACCTCTTGCTCGACGAGGTCACCGGCGAGAAGGTCTCCAAGACCGAATTGAAGAAGCGCCAGAAGAACCGCGAAAAGGAATCCAAGAAGAAGGAAAAGGTCGCGGCTGAGCCCGCTAAAGCTGAGAAGAAGGTGTCTCCTGAGGAGGCCGAGGCTAACTTGACGCCCAACGTGAGTGGCTTAGTTCTGGGGCTTAAGTGTGCCATGCCATGCTAATGAAGGGTAATAGCAATACTTTGAAATCCGAAGCAAGAGAGTCAACAAGCTTCGCGAGACCAAGAACCCCAATCCCTATCCGCACAAATTCCACGTCGCTACCGACCTACGACAGTACCTGAAGGACTACGAGGGTCTCGAGAAGGGCGAGCAAAAGACCGACGTCGAGGTCAGAATCGCTGGTCGAATCTACACCAAGCGCGCTTCGGGGGCCAAGTTGATCTTCTACGATGTCCGTGCCGAGGGCGTCAAGGTACAAGTCGTCTGCCAAGCTCAGAACGTCAAGAGCGAGACGCCCTTTGAGACCCAGCACGAGAACCTCCGGAGAGGAGATATCATTGGTGTAGTCGGTTTCCCGGGTCGCAGCAATCCCAAGAACCGACCGGACGGTGAACTTTCTATCTTTGCCAGCGAGATTGTCCTCTTGGCGCCCTGCTTGCATACCATTCCGTCCGAGCACTATGGTTTCCAGGATAAGGAGCAGCGTTTCCGCCAGCGTTATCTCGATTTGATCATGAATGATCGATCGCGCAACGTCTTTGTTACGCGCGCTAAGATCGTGCGGTATATTCGCAACTTCTTCGATGACCGCGACTACACCGAGGTGGAGACTCCCATGATGAACGCGATTGCTGGCGGTGCGACTGCCAAGCCGTTTGTCACGCACCACAACGAACTCGACATGAACCTGTTCATGCGTATTGCTCCGGAGTTGTACCTGAAGATGCTGATCGTCGGTGGCCTCGAGCGCGTGTACGAACTTGGACGCCAGTTCCGAAACGAAGGCATCGACCTCACGCACAACCCCGAGTTCACGACCTGCGAGTTCTACCAGGCCTACGCCGACTACTACGACCTCATGAACCTGACCGAAGAGCTCATCTCGGGTCTCGTCAAGCACGTCACGGGCGGCTACGAAACCACCTTCACCACCCAGGGCGGCGAAACCTACAACATCAACTGGAAAGCACCATGGAGACGGGTCGAAATGATCCCCGCGCTCGAGGAAGCCACGGGCGAAAAATTCCCGCCAGGCGACCAACTCCACACGCAGGAATCCAACGAATTCCTGCAGCGCATCCTGAAAAAGACCGGCGTCGACTGCCCCCCACCCACCACCAACGCGCGCATGCTCGACAAGCTCGTCGGCGAATTCATCGAAGAAACCTGCATCAACCCCACCTTCATCACGGGCCATCCGCAGATGATGTCCCCGCTGGCCAAATACCACCGCAAAAACCCGGGCCTCTGCGAACGCTTCGAGGCCTTCGTCGGCAAGAAGGAGATCGTCAACGCCTACACCGAGCTCAACGACCCCTTCGACCAGCGTCTGCGCTTCGAGGAACAGGCCCGCCAGAAGGACCAGGGTGACGACGAGGCCCAGGTTATCGATGAGAACTTCTGCACCAGTCTCGAATACGGCCTGCCCCCGACTGGTGGCTGGGGGATGGGTATTGATCGGTTGGTTATGTATCTTACGGATAATTATAGTATTAAGGAGGTGCTCGCGTTTCCGTTTATGAAGGATGATAAGACCGCTGCCGAGAGTAAGCCGGCGGCTGAGGTGGCTGGGATTCAACCTCAGCCTGAGGAGGGGATTCGTAAGTTTGTTCCTTTCTTTAGTTGTCGGGTACGTTTGCTAACCGGTGTTGTTGCAGCTCACAAATAAACAAACTTTGCATTTCGAACGGGATATATGATTGATGGTCTACTGTGCTAGTGACATAAAACGAGATAGATGAAAATGCAACGAGTGATGCATTGATAATGCTGTACGCGTATATGATATATCCCAGCTGCTTTAGGGTTAATCAGCAGCGCTGTCCACCAACGCTCCAGTCGACTTATATACATAGTCATGACTCATAACCACATATTTACAAATAGCAGTATCTCTATGTACCCAGCAAACCAACATGATTGACGCCCAGCGTCAATCACCCATCCAAAGCCAAGTTGGCAAACAAGACAAGAAACAACTCAACCCTCTATAGTAAATCAACCCCCTCAACCTCCGGCTGACTCTGCCCACGCGCCAACTTCGGATTCCGCAAACCCAACGCAAACCCAACCATGGGCACACAAAGCCCCAACCCCGCAACGCAGAGCAACCACTCAACACGCCCATAACTCACAATAACCATCTCCCGCACCCCAGAACCAACGGGGAACCGGGGCACCAACTCAAACGGGGAGCGGTAGATGTCGCGAGCCAGCGAATGCGCACCACCGGGCACCCGGTCCCCAAGATCGGGGAGGGAGGATAGGTTCTCCTCGAGGATGGGGAGGAGGTGCTTCGACCAGATGACGCCGGAGGCGCACATGCCGAGAGCGTTGCCGATGTTGAAGGTGGTCAGGTAGAGGCCGGTTATGGTGGAGACGTGGTGGTGGTTCGCGGCGGCTTGGATGGAGGCTTGGGTGGGGTAGGCGCAGAAGCCGGCGGCGATGCCGAGGAGGAGCTGGGCGGAGGAGACGCCGAGACGGGCGTGGGGGGAGGAGCCGCAGGTGTAGGTGGAGAGGAGGGCGAAGGCGGCGAGGAAGAGGAGGGTGCCGGCGACGATGAAGTATTTGAGGCGGCGGATGCGGTAGATGAGGAGGCCGATGAGGAGGCCGCTGAGGACGCCGAAGAGGGTGAAGAAGGTGGCGATGCGCGTGGCGGCGGTGATGGAGAAGTCGAAGGCGACGATGAGGACGGTGTAGATGTAGTTGCCCTGGATGGCCCAGGCGAAGTTGAGGAGGCAGCGGACGGCGAGGGCGGTGCCGACGCCGCGGTCTTTGAGGAGGTGGCCCGGTATCAGCGGGTTTCGGGCGAGGTGGAGTTCCCAGTGGATGAAGATGGGGATGCACAGGGTTCCCAGGATGATCGGGACGGTGATGATCGGGTTGCGCCAGCGGGATGCCTCTTCTTCGGCTATGGTGAGTGGTGTGAGGATGAGGGTTAGGATGGCGACCATTAGGCTGATGCCGCCGACGTCGAGCTGGTTGTAGATCTCCATGCCCTTTTGGCAGAACGTGCTGAGTTGTATGGACTCGAACGGCCTGCCATTTTCCACCTCCCCCTCCTCTTCTCCCTCCCCGGTCTTAACATGTCGACGAGCCCGATACAGACTAACCAGCAACGGGGTCGCAGCAACCGCATAAATAAACGCCCACATCCCAATCCCAACCCTCCAATCCGCAACTCTCAACACCGCCGACGCCAAATTCCCACTAACCCACGTATTTACCAAAAACGGCACCGCGGGCAAATAGCTAAAGAAAACGCGCGACCGCATCGACGAAATATCCGCAATAATCACCTCCACCAAAAGCACAACACAGGTATACCCAATCTGGTACAACACGGCACCCGCAATAAACGCATGGATCGAGCCCGCCGTGCTCTCAATCACCGTCCCCGCGATGTAGAACACCACGGACACCACGACCAGCTCGAACCGGCCGACGATGTCGGCGAGTTTGGCGGCGGGCGTGTACGCCGCGGCGGAGACTACGCTCTGCAGGACGTTTATGGTTGATACCAGGGTGTGCACGCCTAGGCTGGAGGCGGCGTAGGATTGGTAGGTGGAGCGGACGAGGCCGTCCAGGCCGTAGGACCAGCCTATGATTAGGATGCCTATGAATACGCAGATTCTGTCGGCTGGGGTTAGTGTGGAGGAGAATGATTCAATGCGCGCGACGCCTGGTGCGGTTGTTGTTGTTGTTGTCGTTGTTGTTGTTGTTGTTGCGGTGGCATGGTTGGTGTCTCCGTTGGGTTGGGAGTCGATTAAGGGGGATGCTTCTGTGGGCTTGGAGTCTCTGGCTTGAACCTGGTCCGTTTCGGATGTTCCGTTTTCCATGGTTGGCTGGATCGGTCAGTTGGCAGGGAAGTAGCACCAACTGACTTGCGTATGTGTACCTATAGGATGACTGAATACTTCTACAATACTTCGGTAGTGAGCATCAGATAAGTATTTGATACTTGAAGTTCCGTGGATGAGCAGAAAAAGAACTTAATATGGCGGGGCATAATTAACGTGATCTTTTCCTATTTCGGTAATTTCTTTGATCAGATAAGACAATGCTGCGGTTACATTCGGGTGATAGTCGGCAACGGCGCTGGTGGGACCGCTAAATGCGCTCTCATTGGCTGTGCTTTTTCATCAGATAAGGAATTTCGTTGATCCCAACCGTGATTGTCAACGCTTGTCAACTCGACCATGGAACCCGACAACCCAAGTAACGTAATTGTACGGCAGCGAATGCGTCAACAGAAAACACTTTTGAATCATTACTCTAATAACCCCATAAAATAAATACAGTGCACTGGGCAGCGGGCTTACTCCAACAGGGAGCACGAATTCATCCCATAGGTATACTGTATTGCTCCGTAAATCATCCCTCATAGCATCGTACCCTTATTCTGCTGCTTGGTAACCCGATAATTCTTCCATATCCCAATAGCCGGAATCCCCAGCCCCAAGACAGCAGTGGCAGCAATGGCGCCGTACTTCTGACTGGTCCCCCAAGCGTAATTGGCGGCGTTGCGCTGAGCAGACCCCATGGGGTATGTCTGCTGCACCAAATATCCGTCGTTGGATATATTAACCGCCATCGATTTCATCTTCTCCGGTAACGCCGTGCGCAGCGACTCCACAAAGACATTGCTGTAAATGGCCGTCTGAACAGCCGTCCCCATGGCGCTGCCCAGACTGCTAAAGAGGCCGATTAGGGAAAGCATCATAGGCACGCCCCCTCTGTCTGCGGATGCCATGACTCCCATTTCGTTACCGATAACGAGAGTGCCGCCGCCAAAGGCGATGAAGATTTGGCACATTATGACACAACCGATGTCACCGCCTACCTCTCCGCGGAACTTGATCATCAATCCAGCACCCAGCATCAAAAGGGGAAGGCCGAAAAAGAGGCAGGTATATTTGAACTGCTTGATCCAGCGAATCCAGACGCCGACGACCACCCCCCAGAAGCATGAGCCCACGTTGTATATTTGCATCATGTACCCGGCCATTGCTGCGTTAAGGTTGTACACAACCATGCAGAAATAGAGGAAGTACAAGTCCCAGCAGCTGAAGCTGAAATTTAGGACGAGTGAGCAGATGCAGGCGCCCAACACGGTGCGCTTTCTGAGTAGTTGAAAGTCGATAAAGTGTACCCGGGCAAAGTACTTCTCCCAAACGCCAAATAAAAATAAAGTGAAGACTCCCACAACAAGCATGGCGATAAATGTGGCACTTTTATATTGGGCTCGTCCGTAACTGGTCAAACTGAACGGCAGCAGAAGAAGAACCCAGCCAGCCATCAGAATCAAAGCACCGATAACTAGAGCAAGTGGTAGTACATGCGTTAGTACTATTCTTACCTTTCCAAAGGCGAATTAGACTACTTACCATCAAATTGATGCCAATAATGCGCGATTGACTGGCCAACGGACCGCCCGCTACGCTCTTGCGAGTATATACCCTTTCGCAGCCCTTTTAGTTCGAAGAACTTCAGAGCAATAGCAAGAGGCAAGAAGACGGCTGGCATAATAACGCAGAATGCGCCATAGGCCCAACGCCAGCCACCTGTATGGTTGACGAAAGAGTTTCCTGCTAGTGGACCAGCAAAAGCGGTGCAGATAAACGGCGTAGAGGCGAATGCCAGAGTGAAAGCTCGGTTTCGCAGACCAGACGTGTCGGCAACGAAGATCTGAAGAATGAGATAGATGGCATCGTAGCCAATCCAATAAAACACGTAGCCAGTCGCGTAAGTGGAAGGACCGTCGCAGGCAGCCAGAATAATGAGGCCTATGATATAGATTGTGACGGATGCACACAGGCCTTCAGCACGACCCCAGAGATTTAGGGTTTTGGCGACGGGTAGTTTTATCACACCCCCAATGATGGTAGCAAGGATGTTTGCTGTACCAATTGCAGGGGCAGCCGAGAAGCCGGAATAAGCTCTAGCTTGGGCGATACTGCTGATTGAAGACTGCAGGGCCAGCATGAAGAACGATATCCATATCCTTATTGTCACCAACTTAGCCAAGTTAAGACGATGCTGACGATCAAGCACAGAGAAGAGAACAGAGACAACATACCAGACATAGATTCCAATGAGAGCTTTCTTGCTCCATACCAACGCAGCAGCTTCAGCTCTGATCACACCCAAATCGGCACCTTCAGTAACTTGACCTGAATGTAACTCAAGCTCTTTCTTCTCCCGGTCGTCCAAGCTAGACTGGACTGTTGAGCCATTGACTAAGGTCTCACTGCCTAAGGTCTCAGGGTACTCTTGTGGGCTGTTCTTAGGCTCTTGTTCTTCAGTGACCACGAGACCGGCTGCCACTCCCATATTGTTACGACCTCGAACCAGGTTAAGGATGGCGCTCATGGTGCACTGCTAGACGCGTCCACCGTCTTTTGGAAGATGAAATGTCAAGTCCACGGATGTTGAAAAGAGAACAAAATCAAATGGAATCCGGGCAACCTTAAGTACTTACCAATCTAACTTTTTGGGAGTAATAGAATACCTCACCCGGAATGATATAATTTGAAGGGCGCCATGGGTTGGTGTCTTTGGATCCCAGAGCTTCTGTCAAAGTCAGTACGATGTCTTTAGGAATCCTAGTGGACGGATCAGATAACAATATAAGGTAGAGCCATTGGTAAATATCGAAGGCAGGAGAAGATTTCCTCGCCATTCACCGGTCTAGCCCAACAGTCCATTGGAGCTGCTCTGTCTTTCTTTCACTGTAAGCGGCAGCTCTGTGAATCTGATATCACTTTAGGTTTTGCTGTCAATGGTAGCTCCAAGTCACTATGTCGTGGGTTACGTAAAGCGGACGACATATATTCGAGGAATCATTGTGCGAAGACTGCGATATACGAGTTTCCATATAGATTCCAGACCCCATTGAATTTGATAATTAGATGCCAAATCGACTGTAGTCATGAACATGACTCCTTGACTTTATAAAGGCCGTTTGGGCTTCAACCAGCCCTGATTTAGCATCAGTGCACTTCCTGAATCAAGGAGCATAAGCTCCGGGGCGGCCGGGAAAGGATTTCCATAAGGAAGAAGTAAAATAAGAATAATGATAAAAGCTATAAGAAGTCAGCAGTTAGAACTTAGTAGTAGTAGTGCTCCGTAAAAATGATGAACAAAGTTGAAAAAGGGACGAAGAAGTGATTGATAACCTCATGTTCCCACATTACCGTCATTTACAACCATTTCAAACATCAATGGCTGGTCGTACTGAGATCTGTTTGCGCTAGTAATTAATGGATCCACTGATCAATTGATAATCTTATCTCCAACTGATTGACAGGGGATTCCTATCAGTTAAACAGCTCTTTGGAGGTATTCATCAGCCTGGAGTCACTCTATTCCAATACAATATTGCCATAAACAAGAAAAGACACGGCCAATGGTGTCGAGTACAAAGACTAAGGGAACCCTATGAATACACATTGGACATGCGAAAACAAATATTCCTGTACGTTGCAATTGCATGGACATGTAGGTACGAAACGAAGTGGTTTCTGTGATAGTATGAGCTCCGTCTCTTTGACACAGCAATTACCTTATGCGTATACATCGCGAATGTACGCTGCGTGCAAGAGTATGACGGTTAGCGATTCAATCAGTCGACCGTCAAGACATAAGCGTCATGAACAATCACGTTAATGAGACAGGCCGTAAGGGTTGAAGACAGGGATACAAACCACCCGTAGTATCTCTGAGCAGAACAGACTGCTGGTTATAACAGGCGTACAACCCCGAATTGTATTACCACACGGGGCTTCCCCAACCCGAAGGAAAACCAGCAGCCGCAAGCATGAAACCATGAATGGTAGGGTTGGTGATAACAAGTGAGAGAAGGTCATGTCGATATCGATAGTGCAGCACTGGTCATCCTACTGACAAGTACCACCAGTACATTACTGTCAATTCACGAACGCTGCTCTCTCTTCTGACCTCACGTTGCACGTTGCACTTTGCAGCAGATTTTGACGCCAGCCATCAGACGATCACATGGGTGTCGGATGTGTCCCTGCAACACGGAACAGTGTTGAATCGTGGGATTCTCTCCGTAGCGATACAGGGTACTAGTACAGAATAGCGATACGACTTGAGTTGCGGGCCTGAGAACAAGATCGGTAGTGTTGTAGCACGAACGATTCGGAGTATTGAGCTTGGCGGCGGCTCTCACCAGAACCAACCAGCAAGATCCCGTGACGGGGCGGGACGCAAGACCAATGCAAGTCGAAGCTGGCTCACGGATTCGATATAGATTTTAGGATTTAAACCGAAATTGAGGAAAAAGGAGACTCAATGAAATAGAACGCATTACGACAAGGTGACTTGTTCCATGCATGTGGCACTGAGAGGACTTTGTCAGCTGAGCCGTGACAATTGATCATTATTGCCTGGATTCGGCGCGAAACGAGTATCTCTCGTGAACCTAAGTAAGCTCCAAGCTCTTCTTGCTGTTTCTCTTTGTCAAATCAGAGATAAAAGCGCAATCAAGATGCTTCGTACCAAGGGTGGCTTTCGTGTTCCCTGGGCCTTCAGGACAACACCAACCCAGTCCAGTTCGTGATGGTGCCGCTGTACGAAGTACTATTACCCCATACGCCGTGCAATGATAGTATCGTGACTGTCATTTCAAAGACGCGAACGAGCAGAAAAAGCAGTTTTGATATGGCGTGCTGTTACAAAGTAGTAGGAGTTGTATGTCCTCATGAATTGATGTCGTTTCTTGTTGATGTATGATACGGACTCCGATAGTCTAACCCCACGGTCCGGATTAGAGGCTTCCGGAAATTAATCCATCGATCTTTACCCCATGGAGTCATGTGGGTTGGTCACGGGACATCAACCCCTTATCCCAATTTGGCAGTCAGCTGGACTTATCATAGACCGCATTCTGGCCGTGTCCATATGTAATTTACGACACCGTTTGTATACATACACTATGTATTACTGTATTACTGATACTATCCACGGCACCAGTAGTGTACAGTACGGAGTACCACTGTGTGTGAGCATGGGGTAGGACTGACGAAACAGACTGGCACTGTACGGAGTAAGTGTCCAATCTGGCAATACAATAATGTATTATTACGGAGTACCGAATATGGAGAAATCTCGGGGAAACGGGATATTACTTACAGTACACGAGTAATAATGTATGTATCATGCGCCACAATCTCGGTATCGTAATGCTACCCATCCCGTTAATGTAGCCACAGTACCCACCAGTTTTGGTAATAACAAATCCCTGTCTTGACAGTCGAGTGTAATGTATCTGTAATTTTATTTTCGTAATTTTTTTTATTATGAACAAAGTTCGTCCTCGCTTTCTCTCTTTTTCTTTCACGTTATTCTTCTCTGGTTTCATTTCCTTCTTCTCTCCTCGACAACACCTCCCAATTCTTCATCCCCCCCAAACACACTTTTTCAGTCACTGCACCGTGATTCCCCTCTTCGGGTCTCGTTGGCGACATTCCCGCGTTTCCCGCCGGTCTCGCTTCCGGTCGCTATTACCGTTTCTCCGCATAGTAATCTTGTCTTGGGCTTCGTCCATTTTGCACCGTAACTGTTGGAAGGAGAAGACGACAGGATAGAATCGGGAAAGATACAGGGATCAGCACTCTCAATTCGCTCGATCCTAATCCATCGATCCGTCCGATTGTGATCTGACAAATCTGTGCCACTTCTGGGGACTGTACTTCCGATCCAGTTAGTCTCAGCAATCCACCAGGCGACATACATAGCTTCATCGGTCCAATTCTTCTACCATTCACTGTTTCGGGACTGTCTGAGATACGACTCACCGTTTGAGAACAGCTGAAGACAGCTGAGGCGCCGTTTCTTTTCACTTACGATCGGTTCGTTCGTCTCTTGCAGCACGACTGCGAGACGAGTTCAAGCGTTTGTTTAATCCTTCGTGGCGTTAATTGTCAATCACGCTGTGGTGGTCGAATCGTCAATCACGCGCCGTTCGACCACTATCGGGGAAGACGGCGGCCCCGAACCTGCAACAAATCCCTTATTTCTTACTTGATAGTTTGCCATCGTTGGACGTCCAGGATAATATGTCTTCCCGCCTTGCAACTCCCGTGCTGACCGTGGACCCGGCTAAGATCCAGCAAGTGGACACGGCAAATACACAGAGTCTTCATGGCATGTGGCTGGGTGAGTTTGTTCTCTGTTATTTTTATATCTTTTCCAATGCTGTTATGTGAAACCCGCTAATCGTTTTTGTTCTGTATAGTATTTTCAAAATGCGCGTCTTACATAGAGGAGGGTCGTCGACTGGAGAACCTTACTTGGCGACTTTGGACACGCGAGACGTTTTGTGTTGAACCGCAGAAATCGAGCGATACGTCTGTTTTACCGTTACTGCGTTCCGAGGGTGGTGAGCCTCCAGAACTCTCAGGCAGCGTCGAGTCTGCTGCGTCCGACCAGGCAGAGCGGATTGAGGCTCATATCAACCGGCCTAAATGTCCCGACTACAGACCCGGTGTGGTCCGTGATGACTCCTCCCTCAGTCTGTCGAGGTCCAGAGAAAAGCATATTACTTCTTCCGGCCTGGAACGTATGGTGACAAATATCAAGGAGAAAAAGAATTTGGAACCGCGTGAATCCCCTTCATTAACTGCAGTCACACCGCCGGCGGTTGCTAACCCGCAACCATCCACTCCTACACCTTCCCCTCCGTCACCCACCACTGAGAGCGCCAAGACTCCGACATATCCCACTGTCAAAGAACCGCCGCAGCGCTCTATGGGATCCTGTTCGACCACCGCACCCGAGAGTGATGCACCCGAGGTGGCCCCGTCGGACACGAGTGTATCTTCCTGTGGTGCCGCTCCCTCAAAGTCTGGCTTGTTTAAATCGCCTAGCGTCGTACGTGGATTTTCGCCGGCTCAGGTGTCTTCCTCCTATCGCTCTCAGGCAAACCTTGCTCCTGATACGACTGCTACCAAGACTGTTGTCCCGAAGCCGTCGCCCTTGAAGAAAAAAGGCGGCATGTTTACACTTGGTGGGTCATCCGGTGATGACGATGAGAGCTCGTTCGAAGATCGAATGCAAATGCGGGCACCACGCCAGAGTTCTCTCTCCGATGAATTAGTTAAGCCGGGAATTAAAGTGTCAGCTCCTTCCAGAAAGTCTTCTCCGGTTAGAAGCGAAGCCATCAGGGAAAAAATCCAAGAGGACGAGGATGCCGTTGTCACGGACGACGAGTCTGAGAGTGCTATTGATGACGAGGAGGAGTCAGATTGGGAAGATTCCGTGACAGAAAGCGGTTTATCCAGCGTTCAGGACAACAACAACGAGAACAACAACAAGAAAAACAACAGCCAACTTTTCCAACGCGTTGATTCACGGCCTAATCTCGTGTCCCGGCGATCTCTCCTTACGATGATGATGCACCAGCCGCCCAAGATGCAGAGGCAAATGCAAATGAACCCGACGAGGTCTACCTCAGCTCTTCAGCGACCACCTAACGGTCCATCAGTACCGGATTCGCCGTCGGATGACGAAGAGGAGGAGGAAAGTTTGACGATGCGCGGCCCTGACATCCCACGATCCAAACCGATAGTGGTACAGCAGGTTCCCCCGCAATCTGCGGCTCATTCTCCACGCACTACACGAAGGAATATGCTGGCTACCGAATTGACAGAGTCCTTGAGAAAGCATCTATTGTGGGAACGCCACCAGAAGAGCGCGACAGCCAATGCATATCTGAAACGTCGGCACACGGCCCACGACGTGGCGAATTTGCAGGAGTATCCCGGCGCTCCAGGTGGACAAAAGACTACTGCGAACGTTGCTATCCCCAGTGCCTCGAACCAGGTTAAGGACAAGGAATATTCAAAGAATGGGTCATGGAACAACTACACTGATTTTGGACCGTGGGAATACCACGCCAAGGGATGGTGAAACGACAACGAGTGATATACGATAACGACTTTGCATTTCAAAACGGCGCACCGGATGTTATACTTCTCTTCTTTGCACGGGATACTTGAGGGCATTTTCATGCGGCGTTATCGCTTATACAGTGGACTTATACTTCTTTTTCCTGGTGGTAATAAAGGCATGCTCCGGAGATGGCGGTTTTCTGATCAAAAATTTCTATTATGACGACGGAGTTTTCTGTTTTCACGAGTCTGGGAATTTTCGGCATTTCAAAAGTCTTTCGTGTTTACAGGAAGAGCTTTTTTTTATTACCATTGTGGTTTGCTCTTCTTTTTTTGCTTTCTGCTTGTCTCTAGATACCACTGTTTTGCGGAGCGTGAAGTGCTCTATGCCTTGCAAACGTCTTGTATTCTACTATCACATTCTAATAATATGGAGAGTTTCGAGCTCATTGAGAGTCAGCGCCCATGCCCAAAACGAATTGCCGATGTCAACTGATCAGACGAGCCTTGGATTCGGAGCAGCGGAACGTGATCTAGAACGTGCACGTGAATTGAGATCGGGTACTGTTGATCTCATTATTACTTGGTGACCTCGTTCCAACAAACAAACAAGTTATGCTGCTATCTCTTCTGATTCATAATAATAGAGTATGTATGTACAGTACTTTTAACATACTGTTAACAGTACATGTAGTTGCTTGACATGAGATCTTCCAAGTCAACGAACATGTACAACATCCTTGCGAACCATAACAAGTTGGCAGGGAAAACCAAAATTATCATACATCATTATTGCTACAAGATGTTCGGTACAGATACAAGCGCCTGTTGGGGTTGTGGCTAGTGCTGTCATGGGACTTGTACACTGTTACAATTTATGCTCGTACATACATATGCGGTAGAGCGTATTACTACTACGGAGTATGTAACTTTTGTATCTCACCGGTAACGTGTACTCCGTACAGCGTCGTAAATGACCATTCTTCATCTACACTGGAGGCTGGATTGGGCTTTTAAATTTCGACTCTCTCTTCGGCATGCCGAACGAAAGGCTAACTCCAACCTAACTCGATTGGTTCTGCGCGTGTAAAAAGCAAGCATATTCTTATCCCGTACCACCTGGTCGGTGTCATAGATATGGGGAGCGACGTTGATGCTAATATTGAAACATCTCAACAGGCAGTCCAGCTACAAAAAAAGACCATCGCCTTATGTATAAAATTTCAAACTTGTTAGAATTCGAACTCACAGGGAGGGGAGAGGAGAGGAGAGACTCTTCTGAGACTGGACTGGAATAAAAAGCAACGATTGACTCCGGAAATTTCCGACCCATGTGGGTCAACTTCTGGCCATCACGTTTCACCCCGCCCACCGGCAAGTCCTTGGAGTTGGACAGTGCGCCAACCTATTCCAAAAGAGGTTGGAAGCATCGAATCTGGACCCTAACGAGTTAGGGCGGTTGGTTGGACCGGGATTCCCCGATAATAATATGGGGCCAGTTGGGGCTGGGGCATCCCGACCAGGAGTTGGCCTAGAATTATTATTACTTTACTCTATGAGGAATGTTCAAATACCGGGGGCTGTCATGGGTTTGAGCATCGTTTTGATACGGTGTGCGATACGGTGTACATGTACAACGTGGTGCGGAAGATAAGCTATCATTGAGTTGGCATGAAGACTGAGTCCAGACTGTTGGTATTTTTTTCTGGAATATTTCTAGAAGGCCTTTCTGGAAGGAATCGTTGATGTCAATTGCACTTTATGTTCACAATTCTGGACGTATCGTATGATATGGGGTATGGGGTACTCCGTATGATACAGCGATACGTACTGTACATTACATATTTATTCATTACAATACAAAGACACATACCGATAAATACCGGTAATACGTTACAATCTCTGTATGAAACTATGGGGCCAGTTAGATTCGAGACACAGTGACGGCGGAGGACTTGGCTCCGGGGAATTAAACCCACCGAGATGGAAGTGAGCTCATGCCATCCACCCATCACCCATCCATCCCCAGTCACTGGTCGGACTCCACATTTACTAAATCTTCATTACGGAGTGCGACGACGAGCCCTACGCATTTATTACCAACTGTATGGTATGGTCACGGCTCACGAGCTGATGATGGAACCCTCTGTTCCTAGTAACCTCTGAAGGAAGAGGGGACCGAAAAACTATGACGAGTTGGATCTGGGAATACTCCGTACTACTCTGTCACTTCCTGGTTTACCGTACAGGAGATCGGCCAGAGAAAGAGGACGAGCCGGATCCTCAGCTGAGCAGTCCAGGATCCCCAAAGTATCAACATTGGTGAGTTCCTCCAGCACAAAAGGCCAGTCCGTACACGAACTTCCACTGGACATTTGCACGGCGCTGGCTGCGTCGAGCCTCAGAGGTATCGTATCTTGATCTATATCCTTATGCCCATGACGATTCGTCATCGAAGTTGCATCGGACGCCAGGATCTGCTCCTAAATCGTCATCTTCGAAAGAAGTTATAACGCACCAGATACGTACCGGTACCCGTTTAGAGCACGCTTAAAGAAAAACTGACAACGTCGTGACAGCTCGATGCTCCACTTACTAAGCATGTCTGCTGCATAGCAAAAATTATTTCGGAGCTTGCTCCTGAATTCGTCGGGATCAATGAGACACGATGCAATGGACTTGGAACCAAAAGCTGTGCTGGTGTCTCGGTGATGTTCAAAACGAGAAACGCGCAACAGACCGCTCCCAGACAGGTTTATGGGAGCGTCCGCCGGCCGTACTCTCGAACAGACACAAAGCTATGCTAGAACTGACTCTATGCGTTACCAGAAGTCCAGAACGGAGTTCTCTCAGTAATAAGAGGCTGGTAACGCATAGAGTCTGTTCTTGCGTAGTGCTGTAACTGTTCGAAAGGCGCGGTCACTCTCATTGTAGATAATCATGTCTGCCTTCCTTCAAATTGCTCAGTCGTATAAATTGGCTCCTGTTAATTTTAGGTCTGTTTCGCCTCCCAGTACCGTAACTATTTCGTTTGTCCCCATTCATAGTTTCACCGGATTTCCGGCGCCCCAACTAGGGAAAATACCCAAACTGTTTAGTATTCTCGGAGAGATTGAACCGTAACAGTTAACACGTCGGTCGCATAAGCGGTCAATCGTTAAGGCCTGGATGTCGGTACCTCATAGCAGTCCAGCTCGACGTTGGGCTTTGTTGGATGTTCAAACGCGTTGAGATCCCAAGATGACGCTCCAGCACTCGCCTTTTGTTAAGTGCTTTCAAGCTCTCAATACCTGTCGCTGCTATTAACTTATTGTAAAATCCAAACTAGATCTGGACGAGCAGGTCAGCGATGTATGTATGTGGTTGGAGTGGCTGTGGCGTGTTTTGCGGAGCGATGGGCCCGCGGCTTTGCGCGGCCAAGAGTGCCAAGAAGTTAAATACACGTGACCTATGCCAAGAATCTGGGGTTCTTAACATCATCTTTAACCTACCCCGAACCCGAACTTCGTTCATCGTTGGTCGCCGATCTTTCAAGGTCATCGGATCGATCGTCAAGCTGTGGTTTGTATCATATTCATACGGAGTACATACATACTTGCGCATTTAGCGTAACTGTCTCCCTGTTCCGTACGAACACGGATATCATTTCTGGCTGTTGATAGACACCTAATCCTCGCCTAACTCGGGTTCTATTTATACTTGCATCGCCTGACTGACAGGTCACTGGGCGCTACTATGGAATCAACTGATAACATCGAAAACAGTAGTGAGTACCCTTGGCTACTTGTCTATTTATTCCGGTTATATGTATTGGAAAGCATGTGCCGCAACTCCAACAACAGCACCCTGCCAATATCCCCTGAATTGTGCAACAACGGCCCGGAATCTTTCTGGTCACACGCTCATTCTGAATATAGGTCAATCTGCACCGGTCAGGGATGAGCTAGCAACGGCTGAGCGTCAAAGTGACTCAGCCGCGTCACGGCCAGGCCGTCATTCGTCTGCTCGAAAACCCGTCAAAGCCAAATGTCGGTTTTTCCTGTCCAAAAAGGGTACGTGACATGTCCTTTTGAGCTTGGTGTCTTTGTCCAGCTTGCTGTGGTTGTAGCAATTGCTCTATCGTACACGAGTTACGACGTACGGGTCTCTGCGTTTTGTTACCCGTACTTGTACTCTATGTATCTCGTATTGGGTTCTCTTGATTTTGTCGTGACAGTCTAGATGGGTTGATCGTCTATGTCTTATGAACACCAGTCGGGAGACTTAATTTTCTTTATTATTATTATTGTTACCGGTACTGACTATCTGTAAGGTTGCCGTGCTGGTGATGCCTGTCCGTATCTCCATGTCCCAGCACCTGAGCGGAATGTTGCACCTAGTCACAAGGCGGTGCCTCAAACCCATGAGAACTCTCCAGCTAACGGCACAGTTCGCGCTCGATCCCCGACACATGATGTAGCTGCCAACATGGAGCATTTGTCAATGGACGGTTCCCAGACTGGGTCCGGTTCATCATTGAAGCAAAGCCCCACCGTCGCCCAAAGGCCGGTCTCCAAAATGGAAAGCCAGAATCCAAGGGAATTTCAACTAAACCAGTTAAGGCGACGCTATCGTCCTAAGGAGCAAACGGACTCTTCTCAAATAACGCTGACATTTGGAATGACTCCCTCGGATCCGGACTTCCCGTTTGAGCTGGAAAAATTGCAATGCATCTTACATATCCCTCTGACATATCCGGCAAAGGGCCGACCCAAACTGAGAGTAACAAACCCTGAAATGGACACGGTCTACCAGGAAAATGTGGAGAGAGGGTTTGATGATATTGTGGATACCTCGTTGCGTAATAATGGACGAGGTACACTCCTGAGCTGGCTAAACAGTCTTGACAGACAATTGGAGCGCATCCTTTCGGTGACGGAAAGGGGACCAACGCTCAAATTCGTGCCCAATGTTCATAACAACGAGAGGACTACTACCTCAACAGAGCCAGCGCCGGCTCAGGAACCAACATTTCAATCTCAGGTGGCCAACCATAATGCACCCGCTCTGGAGCAGCCTTCTGCGTCACAGGGCATGCAGTCTGTGTATACGGCGGAAGAAAAGGCCCAAGCAGAGAAACGCAGAACCGGTGAGATAAAACAGCTCGAGACTCGCCTTAGTAGACTTCCTCTATTTCAGAAGTCTTCTGATGGGATCTCTTTCACTGTTCCTGTTCAGCCGAACAAATTGGATCGTCTTCCCGTTGCCCTGCGGTCTCTGAAAACAGTGAAGCTATTAGTTCCTTTGCTATATCCTTTGGAACGCAGCTCCATAAAATTGCAAGGCGTTGACGAAACCGCAGCACGGCCTGTAGAAGCTGCTTTCGCACAATGGGTCATTGAGAATCCACATATAAATTTGATGTCACAGGTCAACTATCTGGCCAACAATATGCATTCCTTTGCCAAAAAGCCGTTGTTGCCAGAAGTTCCTGAGTCAGCTCCTAAGCAAACACCATCAGATATAAATGTCTCCAAGGAGACAGCTCAGCCTGCAGAACGGGAAGTTGGGGACCAGATGGATGATCGATCTCACATCCATGTTATTCCACGCCCTCCAGAGTGGAACGTACCTAATGCTGGCGATGAGGACGAAAGTACCGACCTGTCTACATCCGAAGAAGAGTCCTCTGATGAAGAGGACCAAAATGGCGGCGGAGTACCCATCCCAGGTATTCCCGAGAATGCAGTCGGGCGCGGTGTTGCACTGACTTTACCGTCCTTGGAGCTCTACGGTATCGAACTGCTAGATTTGGTCAACCTTTATATCACTGTCAAGTGTGAGCGGTGCAAGGAGACTATGGATATACAAAATATCCGACAACCAAAGAGTGCCGATGAGCGGTATTCCCCGGGGATTGAAAGATGCAAGAAGTGCACAAATCCCATGAGTATCGGTAATTAGCCACCTACTCCCACTTGAAATGCTCCTGTGTGGGATGAATTGCCTTGAGCTAAAACACATTGGCCTTTTATAGGATTCCGACGACAACTAATGCATCAGAATTCTGATCGTGCTGGGTATTTGGATATGGACGGATGTACCATCGTTGATCTACTCCCTAGGTGAGTGCTATGCCACAGCTATTGCTGCGTCTGGATGTCCTACTTGTTATGACGATGGATTCTGACTAAGGAATTACCAGTCTCTTCATTCCAACTTGCTCTGAATGCTCGACGGTTCTCCCCTTGCCAGGGGTTTCCGCGGTCCGTGGAGAGAGTGCAATGTCTATATGCCGTGAATGCCACCGCAAAATGGGTGCGTAATGATTGTTCTTGTTCAGTGGCTATATATCGGTTTTGCTGACGCTCGAAAATACAGTATTCAAAATACCTGAAGTTAAATTTCACAGGGTGGGATTCGCTTCAGGTGAGTTTTAAACGATCACCTTTTATTGCGCTCGATGTTCGCAAATATTAGAATTCCACCGACATGGCGGGCTAACAAAACGACTGCCTTAGTTACATCTCGCGGTGCTGTTCCTCTCCAGAGAAAGAAGGTACGTCTCTCTGCCATATTCTTGTAACCGGTTTGATCTAACATAGAAATCAGCCGAAGGAAACTCTAGGCATCGTTGCTGGACAGGAGCTTCCTCGCCGCGGCCGCTGCAGTCACTACGGAAAAAGCTATCGCTGGTTTAGGTTTGGTTGTTGTGCCAAGGTCTTCCCTTGTGATAAGTATGTGCCTCCTCATATACTACTCGACCCCTACGAGTTTGAAGCGTTTCGGGAAAGGAAGCCCGGGGGTGGCCGTTTTGGCTCTGCCAGGTGCTTACAGTTTTCCTTAGGTGCCACGATGCAGCATCCGATCATCCCAATGAACACGCAAACCGTATGATCTGGTACGTCTTAAATTCTTACTTCTATGGAATCCTTGAAGCGTCGAAGGCTAGACTAATTCGCTAACTTTGTATTCAGTGGGTTCTGCTCCCGCGAACAAATATACCGGCCTGAGAATTGCGGCATATGCCGCGCTCTACTCGTCGGAAAAGCAGGTAGTGGATTCTGGGAAGGTGGAAGAGGAACACGAAACAAGGTTCTCATGAGTCGAAAGGGTTGGTTTCTGTTTCTATGAAGACGATTAATTGCGTGCTCATTCACTTACAACTCTTACAGATCCGCGGAAGCATAAGCGTCGGCCAGGAACGAAGCCGGGTGGCTCGAACACATCAAAACGGAGATGAGAGTCGAGGTTGGACTTACGACAGTGACTCCTAGTCTTGGTCATAAAAGGGTGGTCAAAATGCTGGTGACAAAGTTGCACCCGAAGCGTTTAGTCTATGATATGATTTGCTTGCAATATTTCAGCCGGCTACAAGCGAATTATATACAAGTGTCGAACAAACCCGCGATTACCAATGCCGATTGATGTTCACGCTAGCGATGAACAATTAGAGTTGAATCAGCCTTAACTATGATTTCCATCACCAAACTGGGCTTATACGACACCGAAAGTCTTCATTGTTTGCCACATGTTGTCATGCCATACCACTACTACTGTCAAATGAATTTATACGAGATTCCCACGCAGCTCCTGATCGCGTTCAATAGCCTCGAACAATGACCTGAAGTTGCCAGCGCCGAAGCCAGAAAAGTTGTGTCGTTGAATTATTTCGATAAAGACGGTGGGCCGATCCATCAGATGCTGCACAGTGTTAGCAGTGTGCACTTGCAATATAAGTCCAAGATCGTTCATACCTTTGTGAACAACTGCAACAAATACCCGCCCTCGTCGAAGTCAACCAGAATTCCCAACTCTCGAACTATCCTGAAATCTTCCTTCAACACTAATCCAGTCTCATTCAGCCTTCTCTCCAAATCGGCATAATATGTCCCCGGCACCTTGATAAACTCGACACCACGCGCTCTGAGGTGTGAGACATCCCGGATGATGTTGTCGGTGAGGAGAGCAATATGCTGCACGCCGGCTCCGTCGTAGAAGTCAATGTATTCTTCTATTTGGGACTTTTTGAGAGCCGAGGCGGGCTCGTTTATAGGCATCTTAACGTCGTTTGTGGGGGATGACATCACGATGCTCTTTAGGGCTGAGAACTCGCTGTTGATTTGCAGTTGTCAGCTTGGCCGATTCTCTTGGTTGTTCGACTAGCTGACATTGAGTGATATGGCTTACGTGCAGACTTGCTTGTCGTCAACGGACCAGAACCGATGGAATCCAAGAGCTTTTTCGTAACTGTCAACGTCAGCAAGGTCACCGCCCGCGAGAAATTAGAGATCGACCGCTGGGAAAGACGAACTATTCACAAACCCTCTCCATCTGATCCCAGTCTTGGTTCCCAACACAATGGTCAATCTTGATAAGCTGTACATCAGGCAAAGCCCGCGAAATAGGGTCAACCCCCTCTGCTGAATTCACCTCCCGAAACCCTGGAAGGAAAACGCCTTCATAACTTCTCCTCTCCACCAACGTGTGCACCGTATCCCCATAAGTCTTCACGGTAGCCACCTTAACCTCGCCCTCCTCACTCTCGTCCCTTAGGACTCGAGGCTCAGAAACAACACCCGCCCCGTTTTTCACGGCAGCTCCAAACACCGCCTCGACATCATCAACCTCAAACGCAACATCCTTGACCGCATCCCCATGCCGCTGAAGATGACCATGAACATCCCGCAGGATGTCCTGTTCGTCTGGAGTGAGATGCTCGAGCTGGGCTGGAGAAAGAGAGCGGAGGGGGGAGGTTAAGATGAATGTCACGGATCCATTACGTAGGACGTGGGAGGCTGTGACCCTGCATCCGGTTTCTAGGCCTTTGTAGGCGACCTGATGGAAGTTGAATCGGGTTTTGTAGAAGGCGGCGGCTTGTTTGGCGTTGCCTACGTACCAGTGGACGTGGTCGTAGGCCTTGTAGTCCAACGGTGTTGTGGTTGAAGTCATGGTTGGTTGTACTGTACATGTATATGTACTCTTGGCTTGGATAGTGGTCTCGGGGGTTTAGATATTGACGGTGATTAAGTGATGTCCGGGGTATTTATACACATACCAACTCCAGTCAAGGATGACTGATGACTGCCTAAATATCAGCAAGATAGTATTACTGGCTAGATATGCTTGCATCGGTTTGAATCGGTTATCGTTGGACAAAGCAACGGTTGGAAGCGGGCATAAGAAGTCATCCGGAAGAAGTTAGGGCTTGGTACAGACGGTAGGCCTACATGTACATACTCCTAAGTGGCATCAAAGAATATAACAACCAGAAACGGTAAACCACCTCCAGTACTCTATTTAAAGCATAGAAGCCTACCTAGTAATCCTCCCAAGACCGGCTCTCCTAAAGATAACAACAACCATGCCACCCCTAACAACCCACGACACCAGAATCCTCCAAACCCTCTTCGACACCGAACCCACCACCACCACCACCGACGGCGACAACACCATAACCATCGACCCCACACTCCCCCCGTACCCAGCACCATCATCATCAACATCACCACTAGACCAACCGAATCCAGTACTAATATCCCAGATAAACAACCCCAACCCCAAGCTCCTGCAAACCCTCCACCACCGTGAAATCAGCATCATAAGCCAACTCCACCCCACCACTTCCTCAACGGAGACGATCAAAACCGCAATCGCCGGTTTTGACGCCCTCATCGGTGACTATCCGTGGCTTGCTTCTGCATACGTCAATCGGGCACAGGGGTTGAGGTTGCTTGTTGATGTTGGTGCTGGTGCTGGTGCTGATGCTGGTGCTGATGCCGGTAAGGGAACAGGTCTAAATCAAAGTTACGGCTTATTAGACCCGTCTAATTCTACACTCGTTTCTCGGATATTTGATGATTTGGGTCGGGCTATTGTTTTATCTACGCCAGCCTCCGCCGGCGAGGGTGGCGGGAATGGGAATGGGAATGAGAATGGGGATGGAACACGTGTGTCACCAACACAAGCACGTATCCTAGCCGACGCGCATACACACCGGGGATACCTGTTGTTAAGAGCGGCCAGGCTTAAGGAGGCAAACGCGAAGAAGGCAAAGAACTTGAAGGCGGAGTGTACATGTACGACCAAGTCCGAAATCGGGTCCAAACCGGGATCTGGGTCTGTATTTGAATCTGAATCCAAACCTGGCGGGCTGGGAAGTGGAAAACAGCATACCGGTAGTTGGAATGGGCAGGAAGAAGGCTGTTACTGTCGTGTTCTGGATAAGGAGCCTCAGCGGTTGGAGGAGTTGGCGAGTCGGGATTTTTTCTTAGGAGGGAGATATGGGAATCGGGTTGCGGGGGAGTTGGCTGTGAGGACGAATCCGTATGCGAAGATGTGTGGGGAGATTGTGAGAGGGGCTATGGGGAGGGAGACGGGGTGATTTGGGCTTGTTTGCTCCATTGGTAGGACATTACTATTAGGGCTGGCTGGGATTGTCAATTTGTTCATTGAAACGATAGAATGCTGTTGAGTATGATACCATGTACTGCGTAAGGAGTCCACATTATGCCCTGTTAGGGTTCCTGAAATATCTCCTCAACGGACGCCAGCTGTTAGCATTGTAGTCCTGCTGGACCTTCTGGCACGTCTTGAGACCCCATTCAGAAACCCCAAGCATAAGAGAACTAAAGAAAAGCCAAATGCAGTTAGCAAAACTCTCCAGAGCCAATTCGAACAGAAGAGTACACTACTAACCTCTCAAACATGAACGCCATACTCCCCTCCGCTACCTTCTGCGGCTTCAACTCCGCATTACTCGCACTCTCAAAAGCCGCCGAGTCAGGTCCATGCCCACTCATTACATTATGCAAACTAGCCCCAGCGGGCTGAAACCCGTCTCCCGACTTCGCATCATAATTCCCCGAAATCAAACCCATGAATTCCGACATTATGTTTCGATGATAATACGGCGGTCGAAAGGTGTTCTCAGCAACCAGCCAGCGCGGCGGGAAGATGACAAAGTCCGCGATAGCCGTGCCGACGTGGTCAGACGGGCCGGTGAGGACGGTGTAGATTGAGGGATCTGGGTGGTCGTATGATATCGTGCCGATGGGGTTGAAGCGACCCAGGTCGTACTTGTATGGGTAGTAATTGCCGTGCCAGGCTACGATGTCGAATGGGGTGTGGTCCTGACGGGCGCTGAAGAGGGTGTTGTTGAATTTGCTGTAGAGGAGGTACTCTGTTGGTTTTTCGGCTAGGTATTCGTCGTCATCGTCGTCGAAGGCGGCCTGGGGTGCCTGAAAGTCTCTTTCGTTGGCGAGCCCGTTGGACCCGATTGGCCCCAGTTCGGGGAGTTGGTAGTGGCCCTGGTAAAGTTCGCAGATGTATCCCCTCACCGGGCCGGATGGGAGAGTAACACGATATCTATACGAAGGTTAAAGCATAGTCCACGGCTTCAATGAATTGATTCCGGCACCATCATACCTGACCCCACGAGGAATTACGCAGATCTCATTCGGACGAACCAACAACTTCCCCAGTTCCGTTTGGATATCCAACACTCCATGCTGAGCGACAATGAGGAAATCACCATCAGCCGAGTAGAATGCCTCCCTTCCCATATCTTTGCCCGCCGCGTATAGGAGAATGCCCAGACCCTGTTTGGTTGTTGGATCCCCAGCCCCAGCAACCAGGTGCAATCCATGGACCCAATCAACCGTGTTGTCCAGGTCAAACGGATCCCAACGGAGCTGGTTGGGGATGTAATGGAGTTTGCGAAACTCCGTGTTCAGTTGCGTGTGGTAAGAGTCTGCGTCTTCTGCCGCAAAGCTCTCGTGGGAAGCAGCGGGAAGAATCCGGTAGACCCATGTCTGCTTGTTCTCATGCCGGGGCGCTGTAAAAGCTGTTCCGGACAACTTCTCAGCATATAGGCCGTACGGAGCCTTCTGGGGAGAGTTTTGTCCGATAGGAAGTGCTCCCTCGATAGCTTCTGTTCTTGGTCACAATGTTAGTGAACGACGGACGGACAGACGGACGGACGGACAGGATGACGAGTACATACTCGTGGTATGACCCAAATCCGGTCTGATATTTGTACGGATCGGGATGCGAGAATTCAGTAACGGGCATTTTGGTTTGAGGTACGACAGCGTACTTCTTGTCCGTTTCAATTTCCAGGCGATATCGATGCCTGTATATAAGCCCCTTTACATCTTGTCAACCTGACCTCCTCCATTAACGGCCGGCATCACAATTCCAAAGAGTGCGGGGAAGCATATTTGCCTTGGTTGGACAAAAGCCAAATATGTCCGGGAATAAGCGAACGCGGATTGTTTTCCGTCCATCAAAGAGATCGTCGGCAATGGAACCCTGCTGTCATGGGCATAAGATAGAGAGGGGAATGTGAAGCTGTCAAGCTGCTCCAGGTCTCTAACACAAAGCATAACAATCATGGCTTCGTGGCTTCAGATCCCCCGAAGCTCGCCATTTTCACTGGCAAACATCCCATTTGGCATCATCTCGTCTGTCAAGAGTACTGTTAGTAGTACCGCGCCTCGCGTGCCCGCCGTCGCCATCGGGGACTATGCATTGGACCTAAGCGTGTTTGCTTCGTTGGGAGGTTTTGCTCAACTACCATTAATCCAGACGCATCTCTCCGTATTTCACCAGCCAACATTGAATGCATTCGCAGCCTTGGGTCGTCCAATTCATCGACAAGTTCGCGAGTACCTGCAAACAGTTCTTCGCGCAGACACGCCTCATCCGCAGGTTCTCAAGGAAAACAAGACACTCCAGGAAGAGGCCCTTCGACCTCTTTCGGAAGTGACCAACCATGTCCCTATGCAGATTGGCGACTACACCGATTTCTACGCCGGCATGAACCATGCGTTCAACGTGGGTGTTTTGTTCCGTGGTCCCGAGAATGCCTTGCAACCCAACTACAAGCACCTACCGGTAGGTTACCATGGACGAGCATCGTCTGTCGTCGTCTCTGGTACCCCCATTCGTCGACCGAATGGTCAAATCCTTGCTACCACCAGCACGCCCAAGGTGCCTACTTTTGCGCCGTGCAAGCGACTCGACATTGAACTGGAACTGGCCGCTTTTGTCTGCACGGGGAATGACCTTGGTAATCCCATTCCAATCGATGAGGCCGAAGACCACATATTCGGGCTGGTTCTCATGAACGATTGGTCGGCTCGTGACATCCAGGCTTGGGAATATGTCCCCCTAGGTCCGTTCAATGCTAAGAACTTCGCAACTACCATCTCTCCTTGGGTGGTTTTGTTGGGCGCTCTGGAGCCATTCCGAACCGCCAATCTTGAGCCCGGTGATCGGGAATCCCTACTCCCGTATCTGCGTGAAAAGCGTCCCGCCAATGGATTTGATATTCCGCTCGAGGTCGAGATTACGACTCAGTCCGGCCGTGGCACGCCAACTGTCATATCGCGAAGCAATTCTAGAAACTTGTTGTTCTCGTTTCCGCAGATGCTGGCTCACCATAGCGTCACTGGCTGCAACATGAACCCCGGTGACTTGTTGGGTAGTGGGACGATTTCCGGCACGGAACCACAGACTGAGGGCAGTATTTTGGAGCAGACACAGGGTAAGAATCCAATCACTTTGGCTGATGGCTCCAAGAGGGTATTCCTGGAGGATGGAGACAGGGTTGTTTTGCGCGGAGTTGCAGGGGAAGAGGGAGGTTATGTTGGTTTTGGGGATTGCGAAGGGACGATTTCTCCGGCAATTAAACTGATTGATTAAGAAGTTTTCGTCCTGATAGCTGTTGCGGCGATATTAGGCGAGTGATAACCGATTTTCTGAGTACAGTCAGGTCCCTTTGGACGAACTTTATTGAGACTTCATGATCCTGCAGAGGGATTAGTCCAGAAAGGCATGGTACCACGATATATAGCTTGCGGAGAACCCCCTATTCCGTAGGGTCAAACTAAGGTGGCATGCCCTCAATTCTCGGCAACTGCCACTGCAGGTGCATCACTTTCATCCGCAATGGCACGTCAAACAGCATAACTGCTGGTTCTCGTACAAGGAGCCATTCCTCGAGAGGTTCAACCTCCAGTTGTTTAATTTGTCATTGCGGATGAGAAATGATGCATTTGCAATGGTAGGGTGACTGCAGAGACTTGAAAGTTTCTGGGGTATGCAATTTTCGTTTGGACCTCACGGAATAGAGGGATTCCCAAGCTACTACTCTGTATACCGTAGAACCATGACCTTCTCTCTGCACAATCACGGGGCCCCAACAAGGTTCGTTCAAAAGATCTAGCTGTACTCCTGTGATTCCAAGAGGAGGCACTGCTGATAGTCTTAGGATAGATCCAGAGTACCGTCGTCTTCATCGTAGTTGAAGAAATTCGGATTCGGATGGTCTTGGTCAGCGGCGTCATCGGCGAAACGCTCAAGACTCAAGAGCCAAGAGCATCAAACATTTCCTCGGTAGGAGGTTAAAGTCCTCCGCGGCTCCGCCATCATCATTATCGCCCAGCAAATACATTATAGGCAATCAATGTCATGTAAAGTGGTGCAACGGTGAACTCTTCAATGGTTGTCAACTTGTCTCGTCAATTTGGTCGGAGAACAAGAGGTCCATCATCCATGACTGAGCGGAATAATTCAGAGATACAATTCGGAAGTGCGTCGAAACCTGCATTGGTTAGTTCGGGGCTCGTTTACCGTAGACTGTCTTACGAATGTACGACCTGGAGAGGGTACAATTCTTTGCCCCCTCTGATGTATTTTCGGTGCCCAACTCTCTTCGATGAGGGTTCAATTCTCAATTCTCAAGTTCTCAACGCCTTAAGCCTGACCGGCAAAATACTGGTTAGGTCTAAGTTGTAAATCAGCGGGTGATGATAAAAATCGAAAAAAATTTTTCGTGGTCTCGGTGAGGATCGAACTCACGACCTTCACATTATTAGTGTGACGCTCTAACCGATTGAGCTACGAGACCTAATTCTTGAAATACAGACCTCCTAGTGTAATATAGCGTCTGATAAATTTGGCATGGATTCAAGTTGACAACTTCAATTGAAGCGAACTCACCTTGTCAACGGACACCAACATCATCAGCTGGCCGATCAATAAAGTTGAGAACATTAGATGTTCCAGTCGACAACTTGCCAACATAAACAATACGAAAAGGACCTCTGGTTTACCTGTGTCAATCATAATTGACCCCATTTCCCTGCCTGCCCGCTGACTCGATGCGCTTACCATACGGTAACCTAAGACTTCCGCATCGCAACACGAATCAACTCTTACTCTCCTTTATCGGGAGCGTATGCTTAGTGCTACATCAACATTGTACGCATTTCGCCGCTGCGTGACCCAACGCTGGTGTGCGGCGCCAGCAATGTCCATTCATCATGATATGGCGCAGACCACGGGTACAGACGGCTGCCACAGGTGAAAGAAACGGGCGATTCGCTTGCGTACGTCATGGTGCTTTATCTTAATGCGCTGCTGCAGGCCATAGCGGTCCTGATCCATGAGGAAGGATGCCGGAATTTCAACCACTGCGGAATAAACCCGCAGTGCAATGGTACATACAATCGCGCCTTTTCCCCCGTTCTGCCAACAGCGGCTACTCCGGCGAACCCCCAGGCCGAAAATGTGGTCATTGAGTCTCGAAGCTCCCTCACTACACGGCTCATGCCATTGACGAATTCGCAACAGGTGGCGTCTGCACATAGTCTTTTCACTGCTTCAGTAAAACCTGGATAGAGACGCATGTGTCAAAAGCGGCATTATACAATGTTACAGCAGTCATCCAGGCCTAAAAGCAACATCTTCAGCGTTGAGACTGAAAGTTGATAGTCTGGACCAACGGAACAGCCTTAAGACAGATTCGCCATGAAGAAGCCATCGATCTTGGAGAGATACTTGGTTTCCACGATGCATTATATGCCTTCAACTAAGATGCTTTTGCATATGATAGCAACATAGCAATGATAGCATTCCCAGGAACTCAGTTATGCGAAATGCGCCGCAAGTAGAAGTCGTAGTAGAGGACGAAGTCGTCGTCGCCGTGGATCGAAGTCAAGTCCATCCGTCGGCACGTGACCACCACACGGGCCGACACGTTTTCGAGGCGAAAAAAAGCTCGAAGTTTTCCCAGCACCTCAACCAACCCTCAGGGCCGCCGCCATCCTGTTACGCTTCCCGTTGTCCTTGTTGTTGAGCCGGTTTCTTCACCTTTAGACTCTTTGCTTCCGCTTGATAGACGATTGCCTCTGATTCCGGACCTTCGCGACGACCCGTCATTCCGATCCGACTCGCCTCTTTCATATTGCTGCTAACCGGGCTCTTGTTCTGCGACGCATTGCCGGATTTCTTTTTTGCAACAAATACCTCGCAAGCGAGTCTTACTCGTCGCTAATCTATTTTCCTTCTTTGTTTTTTTTGCGTTTATTTAATTCGTCTACACAATGGATCATTCCAGAGATCCTTGTCCTTGGGTTGCGTTGAGCGACTTTGGTGGTGCTTTCTCCATGGGGGTATGTCTATATATGATTTTGATATTTGGCTTGGTACTTGATACGGCAAAAGGACATTGCTAAGGCTTGTCTCAATCTCTAGGCTATTGGTGGCGCGGTCTGGCACGGTGTCAAAGGTTTCCGAAACAGCCCCTACGGAGAGCGGCGGGTAGGAGCTCTTACGGCCATTAAAGCACGAGCACCTGTTCTCGGAGGAAACTTCGGTGTATGGGGTGGTTTATTCTCGACATTTGACTGCGCGATCAAAGGAATGAGGAAGAAGGAGGACCCGTACAATGCCAGTATGTTCTGTTCTGCTCCATCCACGCTTGTCGGTTCAGCGTTTGCCGTGGACGAATTCTGACAACGTATAGTTATGGCTGGTTTCTTTACTGGTGGTGCTCTGGCAATCCGTGGTGGTTACAAGGCTGCTAGAAACTCCGCCATCATGTGCGCTGTGTTCCTTGGTGTTATTGAAGGTGTTGGCATTGGTTTTCAGAGAATGATGGCCGATAACACAAGGCTAGATGTGGGTTCTCTCGTCATGCATATTTGTCTGACTGTGTTGAGGAACGTATTCATAACTGACACGATGCTTGCTTAGATTCCCCCTCCTCCGCCAGGCCCCGAAAAGGCAATCGCATAATGACCCGAATGATTGTCCGAATGATTGTCGCTTTGGAAGTACTCCGTTTTGCTTTGCGCCCTTGCATCTCCCGTGTCATATTATACGAATCGTTTTTTCTCTGGTGTTGGGTAAAGTGTCTATTCTCGTTTTTTAAGGCAGCACGGCATAGAGGTTTCAACTCCGCTTTATTTTCTATTTTTACTCCTGCTCTCGAACTATTCATTTGAACACTTTTTATTCCTCGTTCTTCTCTGGCGGCGGTGTATGATTTCAATAACTTCTCATGTCCTTCTCAGTGTTGTTTCTCTTTCGGCAGAAAACAAAAGCGTCCTTGGATGAGAATCTCCAGGAACTGCCGGGATCATCTCCATTCTTGTATATTAACGTTCGAATTAACAGGAATAAGTAATTCGGTCTGTCAGAAGCTGTTCAATGTTCATAGCGTTAGGGCATTAGGGCATAGGGCATCGGCTGCGGTCAGAAGCGGCAGAAAGATAAGAAGCATCGCCGACGACGTCCTTCCGAGACTCTTTCAACTCACCAACTCATTTTATATCTTTTAATTGTTCTGGCTGACTCTGCAGATCAACACCAAAATGTCCGATCCAACAACTCCAACCTTCAAGCCAGCACTGATCCTCCATGGCGGCGCAGGTGGACTATCCCCCGCCACAGTCCCCCCAGAACTCTACGCCAGATACCACGCCTCCCTACAAACCTACCTCCGATCCACGCACAACCAACTCAAAAACGGCTCTAGCGCCCTAGACGCATCAGTCCACGCCGTCTCGCTAATGGAAGACGACGAGCTCTTCAACTGCGGCCGCGGCAGCGTCTTCACCACCGCAGGGACCATCGAAATGGAAGCCTCCGTCATGGTAACCAGCGTACGACCCAACGACGACGACAACGACCCAAACCCAGAATCCGCAAGATCAGGAGAAGAAACTGGCAGTAGCAGTGGCAGCGCCATGAAACGCGGGGCGGGAGTAATGCGCATCAAGAACGTCAGACACCCGATCCAACTCGCGCGGGAATGTCTACTACGAACCGGCTATGACGAATTCGGCGAACCGAATGGTGACGGGGGAAATATGCATTCGCAATTAGTGGGACCGTACGTGGAGGAATTAGCCCGAATTTGGAATCTGGAGTTTATGCCTGATGAGTGGTTTTGGACTAGGAAGCGGTGGGAGGAGCATCTTAGGGGACTACAAGGGGAGGAGGAGAGGGTTACCATGAGTCAGGGGACGGTGGGGTGTGTCTGTTTGGATCAGTGGGGGAATCTTGCCGTCGCGACTAGTACTGGGGGGATGACGAACAAGGTGCCTGGGAGGGTTGGTGATACACCGACTTTGGGGGCGGGGTTTTGGGCTGAGACGTGGGAGAGTGAGGGTGATGTTGATGTCGGTATTGATGCTATCAATGACAGGAAGGGCATGGCATATGTGCCACAACAGGAGCGGGGTGGTGGTAGAACAACCGCCAACGACACTAACGACGCTTCGACAACCTGGGGCGATATGGTCACCAACGCTCGCTCGTTACTGGGCGACTGCTTACCACCCATCCTCAGAAGTGCGCCCTACGCATCTAACCACTCTCACACTCCCCCAGACCTATCTCTTGCATCCGAGAAGCAATCCTTAATACTCACCCAACCGTCAACACCATCAACGCAACGGGCAAAGAAGACCAAGAGACGCGCCATCGCCATCTCCGGAACAGGCAACGGCGACTCCTTCCTGCGCACCGCTGCCGCCCGAACGGCATCGGCTATGCTCCGCTTCTCATCCGCGAGCACACCCAAGTCTCTGGCGGATGCTATAACGGCCGTCTCTGGTCCGGATGGGGAATTGCAGCGATCTGCTGGCAGACGCTGGGGGAGAACTGGTGAAGGGGCGGGTGGGATGATTGGGATAGATGTTGAGGTTGAGGTTGACGGTTTGATTCACCGTAATGGTGTTGTTGCTGGAGATGCGGGACGGAAGGGGCTACGACGCGGTAAGGTCGTGTACGATTATAATTGCGGTGGTATGTGGAGGGCATGGGTGGAGGAGGGGGATGATGGAGAGGCGGTTGAGAAGGTGATGGTATTCAGAGAGGAGCCCAAGTTGGCATGATATATGGCTATGGACATCGTTATTATTTTATTTATATGTATCGTGAACACTTGACGCATCAACCGACACGCAGGAAGCTTTTTCAAGCAAGCGCCCAAAACGCAACGACAGCAAACCAAATCTACCAACCATCCAAAACCGTGAACTTGGCCAACGTCCCATCCTTCGGAGTCACCGTAATGCCACGCTTCAACACCAATTCGCGCTCAGGATGCGCCAGCTCCATATGGAACTTCCCCACGGTGGCAGCAACAAGACAAGCCAATTCGGACTTCGAGAAGCCCTGCCCGATACAGCTACGCGGGCCCTGCAAGAAAGTCATGGTGGCATAATTACTACTAGCACCGCCGGTATTAGCCCGCCCGGGACCCATCCAGCGATCCGGATTGAACTGATCCGCATCAGCGCCCCAGAGGGACTTGTCGTGGTTGATCAATTCCGCGGGGATGACGAACAGAGTACCCTTAGGAATCGGCTGACCCACGACGGTGGTATCGCGATCAGCAACGCGAAGCGTAAGACGAACGGGGGGGTGGAAGCGGAAGACCTCGTTACAAAAAGCGTTAAGGTAGGGAAGGGCGTCGATGTCGTTTGAGGAAACCTGACCGGGAGGCTCGGTCGTCGAGATGGACGGGAGGTTGGTGCGGATTTCCTCGCGGAGTCTGGTCTGCACGTCCTGGTGTTGGCAGAGGACGTAGACGGCCCATTGGAGGGAGGAGGAGGTGGTTTCGTGCCCGGCGCCGAGGAAGGTCATCATTTGGTCGACTAGGTTCTCCTCGGTGAAGGTTCCGCTTCGCAGGGCTACGGAGACGATGTCGACGTCCTTTTCGGTCGATACTGGGTCTTTGCTTTCTAGTTTCTCCTTCTTTTGGCGGATCATCTGCCGTGCCACGTCGCGGATGTATACGGCGGCCTCGTGGATGTCCCGGTTACGCTGGATGGGTGCCTTTTCCAATAATGTCGGAGACGAGGTGAGCATTGACAATACGAAGAGAACGCGGGCCACACCACCGGGGTCCGTGGTGACACGGCGATACTGCCGGTTGAGCTCGTTGTCCGGGTCGTACAGGGATTGGAAGTCGTGGTCCATTCCTGCCACGCCGATGATGTCTAGGGTGGCTCTGCTGGCCCATTCGGACATTTGGATCACGTTGTTTTTCTCTTCTCCGGTTTGTTGTCTTTTCTCGAGTTGCTTCTCTATCAGTTTTACCATCTCCGTGCTCTTTGCCCAGAAGACTGGGTATAGGTCTTTGAGATGGCGGAAGGAGAACGCTGGCATGAGATTCTTGCGTTGGACCTGATGAGAACTGGGTCAATCAAAAAAGGTCTATGATTGACTTGCTACATGCACCGGTTTGGTCAAACAAACCTTATGCTCCGTTCCCTCCGCCAAGAGTACACCAATGCCTGTGATGCGCGCAAGGGAAGACCTCAGCAGCGGCGGTTTGACAAAGTCGTATGCCCTTTGGACGAGAACTTCACTCAGCGCTTTCGGGTTAGTCAAAGCCACTCTCTCCACGTTACCGGAGATGTAGTATCGTATTAGGCCGTCGTTCGGGGTCGTTCTCTCCCATACTTCCATTTTTTCGAATAAATCGTCTGAGAATGGCAGATTGGCATTGCCCTTTAGCCAGTGTCGGTTCTGTAACTGCATCAGCACAAAAGCCAATGATTTATAGCAACCAAAAGCATACTTACCGCAGGAGTCGGGATATGCTTTATAGGACTGAAGTAGTCTGGATATAGGATGAAGCGATAGACGAACCAGCACACTGAAATGAGTGCATATGAAGCAGCAATAGTCGCGGTTGTTGAATCGAAGAAAGCCGTCTCAGGCTTTCGTAAGACCCATATTGCAACGCTTAGGTATGCAATGGCCCAGTGGCCAGCTCCTAAGCTCATCTCTCAACTTATGATTCTGTATGTATCAAATGTTGAGGTGGTCGAACTCCAGCGAAGCGTTTAGTGAAGTGTAGGTATCCTTGCCGGCACTGGTACGCTATCAGCACTCTGAAGATTGCCAAATCCGTCCTCCCTTTTTTCAATGTTCCATGCATTGTTGTAGGTGGAGATATATACGAAGACTAAGACTTCCATGGACTTACATGCAGATATAAATTGAGTTAGATTCCGAGGTTTTCTTGCAGGTTGTGATCGATCGCCTGTCAGTATGTTCGTTGTCTGGTAGTATCATATGACATCAGAGAATCCTGCAAGCCGAACGATACATATGCTAGTTATGGCGACTGCCCTAACCTGTTATTTAGGAGAGAGGTCAACTAGAGTAAAAGCATGTCCAAAAACGCCTTAGACAGAAGAACAGGAAAGCCGAGAGGTTGTCAACAGGAACGAGGTCTCTGGTGATTTCACATGTGGTGCATTATTCTCATAAATCACGGGGAAGTAGGTTATGCTTTGGCATAACTTACCCCAATCCGGTTGGGCGCCCGTAACTTTATCCCTAATTGGAGCTAGTGCGACCCACATGGCGAGCTTATCTTGAATTAGAATAGTGCGCCAATCCAGGAACCAATCAGGATAGAGAGCAGCAACGTTGATATCGCCTGATTCGCCTCCCTCCTCCCGTTTAGGTTTGAATTCGGTTTAGTCTGAACTTAAAAAACCAACAATGAATGCCGTCGTCGACTCTAACTTACTCTCCGAGTCTCTGACTTCACCTCAGAATCCCAGTGACGCCGACCACTGTGCCACAGATCGGACTGGCCCCAACCCACTTGACAGAAGTCAGGAATTGTTTAAACAATGCCTCTTCCTTCCCAGTCGAGCTCGATTGGAGCAAGCCACACCCCGCCCCAACTCTCCGTGGGCGAGAAACTGGGGCTTTTCACGAAACTACTCATAGCAGCACCTTATGTGGTGTTCGGCTTTGTCTATGACGTAGCAACGCTTCGCCAGTACAATCTGCAAGCGTTCAACACGCGGCTTATCAAACGCGGGGCTCGATTTTCTAGACATCTGACGATAAGACAGGTACATTACATGCTACGACCGACTGGGGAGACTATCTCGCGGCTCTGCAAGAAAGAAGGGATACCGCATGAGAAAGTCCTGTTGAACGACGGCGACCTTAAGGCAGACGAGGAGTATGAAACGGGCCAGCGGCGGTTCAAACCAGCGATTTTGCATTTTGTCGATTGTGCACATGCACATGCGCCGGAAAAAGAAGGGGACGGGAACATGTCAAGACGGATTCGGAAGGTTCTGATATATTTCCACGGTGGGGGTTATGTGTTTCCCATGATCACTGGCCAGGTCAAGTTTGTGCGCGCGGTTGCGCAGAAGTTGGACTCGGATGCGGCTATTTTGGAGTACACGCTGGCGCCGGAGCTCAAGTATCCTGGGCAACTAGCACAGGCTACTGCGGCTATACGGTATCTGCTGTCGCGTCAATACGATGCCTCTCAGATAATCCTCGGTGGGGACTCAGCTGGTGCGAATCTGTGTTTGTCTGTGCTGGCACATCTACGCAGTCCGAATCCGCTTGTACAACCACTTTGGAAAGAAGAAGCGGTTAACCGCGCCCAGGATTCGTCATCATCTTCGTTAACATCGTCAACGAAAAAGTTCCGCGGAGCGCTCTGCATCAGCCCCCGCTGCGCAAATAACTACGAATCTCCCAGTTTCATCTCCAACGCATCCAAAGACATCATAAACGGCCGCTCGATGAGATCGTTCGTCACAAACTGGGAACCCAAAAGGAGCGAGGTATGGGCGTGTCCGCTGGCCGGAGATAAAGCCTTCTGGGAAGACCTCAGGGCGGAACGGGTTCTTCTCACTGCTGGCCTGGATGAGGTTTTTGTGGATGATGTTGTTAAGTTTGCGGCGCATATAGGCGCGAAGGAGGTGGGTTGTGATGGGTCTGATAATAATGGTCGGTTGCAGTTGGCGGTTTGTCCCGGGGAGATTCATACTCAGGCGGTGCTTGATGCTGGGGCGGGTTATATGGACGGGTTTATGATGAACAAGATTATGGCTTGGTTGGAGGGTTTTTGAGATGTTGATATGAAGTTGCGTGGGCGAATGCTTGGTTTCAATTTCTTCTATCGATACCCACTGACTGTACTTGATGCTATGGTCACAAGTATATACCACTACTTACATATGGATCAGGTACATGTATGAATGTCAATCGTCCGAAATGCAATGATAACATTGAATCTATGTCTATCTGTTCCATCACTCGTTACGAGGACCTATATATTCGCGGTATGGCTTGTTCTATATAACACAAATAATTCCTCATTACAAAGTGCCTTATTATTCACCAATTTACAACCTCTGCGATCTCTTGCTCAAGAAGGGACCACCACCACGACGAGAGAATCCCCAGCGGATCTGGTTAGCCATGGAGATCTCAACATCCAACTCATCAGCCCAGGTCCAAACGAGACCAGGATCCTTCTGGAAACCACGGCCGATCATGACAAAGTCCAAGCCCTTCTGCTCGACCAGCGAGTTCGCCAGATGACCATCGTTAATCATACCAACAGACGACACGGCCAGCTTGTCACCGACGGCCTTCTTAACAGCCTGGGCGAACGGAGCCTGGAAGCCAGGAGCAGCATGAGGATGCTGCGCAGCGTGGTTCCCGCCACTGCTGATATCGATAAGATCGATGTTGCCGCTCTCCGCCAAAGCCTCGGCGAACTTCACCGTGTCCTCCACGCGCCAGCTGGGCTGGTCGGGCATAGACTCCTCGAGCCAGTCGGTGGCAGACACACGCAGGAAAACGGGCATGTCCTTAGGCACGTTCTCGCGGGTGAGCTTAGCCACCTCCAACGAGAGCCGGATGCGGTTCTCGAAACTACCCCCGTACTCGTCCGTGCGGAGGTTGGTAGCCGGGGACAGGAAGGACATAAGCATGTACCCGTGCGCATTGTGGATCTCGATAAAGTCCGCGCCAGCCTTCACCGCGCGCTGGACGGCCGCAACCCAGTCGGCCTTGAACTGCTCGATCTCCGCCTTGGTCACGGGCTTGGGCGTGGGGAAGCGGTCGGTGAAGGGGACGTTGGACGGGCCCTTGACATTCTCCGGCCAGCCGTTGACCTTCTCGGTCGCCGTGTCGCCGAAGGAGAGCCAGGGAGCGACGGTGCTTGCCTTGCGGCCTGCGTGCGCGATCTGGACACCGACGATTTGGTTCTGGCTGTGGATGAATTCGATCACGCGCTTGAGCGGCTCGATTTGCGAGTCTTTCCAGATCCCTGAGTCTTCCGGGGTGATGCGGCCTTCGGGTTGTACCGCGGTGGCTTCGACCATGAGGAAACCGGGGCCGCGCTGGGCGATTCCGCCCAGGTGGGCCAGGTGCCAGTTAGTCAAGTGGCCATCCTCGGCGGAGTATTGGCATAGCGGGGAAAGCTGGACGGTTCAGACGACTTGTTAGCTAACAAGTACTTGCGCTGATCAGATCCTCAGGAGGATCTCTGAGAGCACTCACACCAATGCGGTTGTGGAAGGTAACGCCGCGGATGGTGAGGGGCTGGAATAGCTTGGGGGGCTTGGAGCCATCGGATTGGGGGTCCGCTGCGGTCCCTGCGGGAGGGATCTGGGCGGGAGTGTAGTAGGAGATGCCGGCGGCGGCTTTGTTTTCGATATCCGGGATATGCGACATGATCAACAGCAGGATTTGAGAACTTGGTACTCTATTTACTCTATATGAATCGCAGGAAACCCGTCGGTATTTATACTTCTTTTTTGCGGTGACTGAGAACCAAAATTCTTCAGAATTCCCTCCACCAGATTAGAAATCAAGCCTTAGGATTATTAATCAGGATAAGTTGAAGTCATGCCACGCCGTCTGCCACCGAGGAGGAAGTTATCTGATTTCAGGTTGCTATGAGTACGGTACTCTTGGAGTAGGAAAGGTGTTCGTCTGTTGGAATATGCCGGAATCGACTGGAATCTGATGGAACGTTCGGTGGTTTCGCCATCCTCCTTATCTAATGTAGCAAAGCGCACGGATATAAAAGGGATTTTTCACTTTGCACTAGTTTTAGAGTTTTAAAGACAAGTTTCACTTTAGCGTCAATCTAAGAACTCTATTTGCGTTAAGTTCTTCCCGCCGTCTTAGTTATAGTTCATTATCGTCCATACCCCGGATGATGTTGCGAGGGTTTCTTACGTGTTTCTATTTTAAGATATGACGGTTATTGATGCCTGAATTCCCAGGCAGAGTTACATCTTATCTTATCTGTAGTATTATCGTATCTTATCTTATCACCATCTCGGAGCGATATCGGCCTCCGACAAAAAAAAGCGTGACTTTCCGATTTCAGAACTTTTTCATTTCTCCGCCATTTGCCTTTTTTGAGTCATCCAACATCCTCACCTCGTCGTCGTCCACTCTCAGCAGTCACCAATTCCATAAATACACCCGCCAAAATGGTACAGAAAGTCTGCCTCGCCTACTCTGGTGGTCTGGACACAAGCTGCATCTGTACGAGCTCGATCCGATTCCACTTCCAGTTCCGAATCTTGCGCTTGCTCCTTGCGAATTTGCTAACCCGCTTTCTACCCTAGTGAAATACCTCATTGAGGAAGGATATGAGGTTGTTGCTTTTAGTAAGTCGTCCTGTGGTCTTCCTGCTTACTACGGATTCCTGGTACTGACATAAAAAACAGTGGCCGATGTTGGTCAAGAAGGTGAAGCCAACCATTCCTAACCCTGCACAAGCCTTTGTTCCCTAAGTTCTAATTGAAATGGCGTCTGTTAGAGGACTTCGAGGCTGCCAGAGAAAAGGCATTGAAAATTGGTGCTGTCAAGTGTGAAATTGTCGACCTTCGCCGTATGTGATACACCTATATGTGACATGGAGTAGAGGGTGTCTAATTTGGTTATTACCAGGGGAGTTCGTCGATGAGCTTTGCTTTCCCGCTATTGCTTGCAATGCCATCTACGAGAATGTCTACCTCCTTGGTACGTCGGGATCGATACAGGATGAAGATGTTGCGGGTTGGATATATTGATAAACCCCAAACAGGTACCTCCCTTGCCCGTCCGGTTATTGCCCGCGCCCAAATAAACATCGCGAAGGTGGGTTGAGCTGTCCTCTACAATTCGGACACTGAGCGCACGACTAAATTACTTTTCTTGTTATGTTAGAGAGAAGGCTGCTTTGCCGTCTCTCACGGCTGCACCGGCAAGGGCAACGACCAAGTCCGCTTCGAGCTTGCTTTCTACGCCTTGCAGCCCGATATCAAGGTCTACGCCCCGTGGCGCGACCCCGTCTTCTACAACCGCTTCCAGGGCCGTAACGATCTGCTTTCCTACGCCGCCGAGAAGGGCATCCCCGTTACCTCCACCAAGTCGAAGCCGTGGAGTATGGACGAGAACTTGGCCCACTGCTCGTACGAGGCCGGTATCTTGGAGGACCCTAACACGACTCCTCCCAGCGACATGTGGAAGTTGACCAAGGACCCTCTTGCTGCCCCTGACACGCCTGAGGACTTCGTTGTGCACTTCGAGAAGGGTATCCCTGTGAAGATTGAGTACACCGAGGGCGGCAACAAGAAGGTTGTCACCGACTCTGTGGACGTTTTCTTGACTGCCAACGCCATTGCACGTAGGAATGGTGTTGGCCGTATTGATATCGTAAGTTCTCATGCCGTAATGAAAGGAGAGGCGAGATTCTGATTGTGAAACAGGTCGAGAACCGGTTCATCGGTATCAAGTCCCGTGGCTGCTACGAGACTCCCGGTCTCACCTGCTTGCGCGCTGCTCATATGTAAGTTTCCTTGCCATCGAACTTCGGATTACGTTCTCTAACACATATCCAGTGACCTCGAGGGTCTCGTCATGGACCGTGAAGTCCGCTCCCTCCGCGACCAATTCATCACTTTCAACTACTCCAAGGTGAGCCATCCACCAACGCAAATCAAACAAACAAATCACACGAACTAACCTAGTACAGATCCTCTACAACGGTCTCTACTTCTCCCCGGAGCGCGAGTTCCTCGAAGCCTCCATCCCTCCCTCCCAGAAGTCGGTTAACGGCCAGGTCCGCTGCCGTGCGTACAAGGGCAGCGTGTCCGTTCTGGGCCGCTACTCGGAGACCGAGAAGCTGTATGACATGACCGAGTCGAGCATGGATGAGATTGGTGACTTCTCGCCGGCTGAGACGACGGGCTTTATTACTGTTTCTGCGATTCGGTTGAAGAAGTATGGTGAGATGAAGGAGCAGGCTGGTGAGAAGATGTAAAGGGGGGATTGTCATGATATTTGATATGCCTGATATGTAGTTTGTTTGATAATTCATTTAGGGTTAAGGTGTTGAGAACGATGTAAGGCACATAATAAAGCACTTTATGCGTGGATAAAGTTATGCATAATGTCTAAAAGGCAATAAAACGTATAATTGATACTGGCATCAATGTCCCATGTCCATGCAAACCTGTCTGATTAATTAATCCAAATGCATGCGCTCATGTCGATGAGTTAACCAAAATCCAGAAGACCGAGAGGAAACGAATAGCAACCAGCCACGAAAACAACCAGCCACAAACTCCGTACGTGATATGATATGACCCTGGTACTCCATGCTTCGTGCAAATGAATGAAACCAACGTGGAAGATATCTTGGCCGATAGACCTATAAATCGGAAGTATAATGAAAATGAATCTTTACCATGCAAACGTACGCTCGGTAGAGCCGTGTCAACTATAAAGACTTCAGAAAAAACCGTAACCGATTAGACCTCTTATTCTTTTTTGGATCTTGCTCTATCTCGGATACCCGCGATTTGTGCTTGGAGGATGTCCGAGAGGGTACAACGGTATAGGCGTCTGTGGGAGGCCTAGAGGGAGGCCTAGAAGGAGGTCTAGAAGAGCCTCTTGATGGTGCTCGAGACGGCGCTCGAGAAGAAGCATGAGATGGTTCATAGGCGGGCATCATGCTGCGACCTCGAGAGAAAATATTTGAGAACGACTTTGGAGGCGCCCTGGACGGAACAGCCGACGCAGGAGGCGGAGGTGGATATCTGTGAGAGCTCCTTGCGTCGACCCTGCTAGGCCGCGAGCGACGACTCCTGCGCGACATCGCTCTGGAAACATCATCGTCGGCATAACCCCTGAAACGAGGATCGCGCTTCATCCCTGCTGTGCTGATGTCGAGACCCGACATACGAGCAGCATGTGGAGTCATGAGTTCACCCTCCACAGACGTTCCATAACTCTCGGCTTGCACGTCGGCTACTCCTCGACGCCATCTCTCAACATGACTCAAGCACTCTGGGCTGATCTCCAGCATTTCATCCATTTCGTCGTCCTCGTTCTTGTCAATCTGGTTGCTTTCCATATTTTTGCCCGTGTTGTTTTTGTCCTGGAGTTTCTTCTTATTATCGGATTGAATTTGTTTCACGATCTTGTATCCGCCGAACATAACAATGGTGACGCCAACACCAACACCTGCAGCAATTAGGAACTGGGGACTGCAGAGCAAGCCAAACACAACAGGCGAGGCGGTTTTAATTAGGGACAGCGCTGATGGGGCCATCTTTGTGGCAAGGTTGCTGATTTCGGCCAAGGTCAGCGCCACGGCTGCCATGGCCTCTGGGTGCTTCTGCAAGTGAGAGATTGTAGCCTGTGCGCTATATTGCAGGCAATTTGCCTCCTCCAGGAGCATTTGGGTCTTGCTGACGAGGCCATTCAGGTCTTTCCCTTCGGGTTCAGGGGTAGCTTCTCGCGGTGCTTCCGGTGACAATGAGGCGGGGTGGACGTCGCCGTAGGCAAGATCCATATCGACATCCTTATCCGTCTTGGATCGGCTGGTTGTCGGCCGTCGCGGTTCGCGGACCATGGCATCATCGTAAGTGTGACGGCGAACCATATCTCCAGGACGAGAATAGAAAGACTCTGTATCCGACGCGACAGACAGCTCATAGTGAGAACTAGGATTATACGAATAATGACTTCGTGCAGGATGGTGTCGCGAACGGGACCTCCCGATTCTACGGGAGCTAGTACCCGAGCGGGCATCGTCAATATGGTAATTTTCTAAGGCTCTCAGGGCCTGTTGCTCGGCAACTTTTGCATTCCGTTCAGACCGGACATGAGCCTTGCATTCCCGGTAGGCATTCCTGGCCTCCGTGAACACGCCAAATAGGTTTTTGGTCTGAGGGTTAGTTCAATGACAGAGACGTCAGTCAACTGTCAGATGACACCTGGTGGTCAGGAGAGCACACCACTTACCGTGCTCACAACTTTGCCGGACTTGTCAAACACGGCAACGGTCTCGCCCACTGGTGCCATTGCAACAAGAGCGATGACAGGGGTGCACGCTGTTGTTCAAACGGTTCAAATGTTGTAGGGCGTCTTCCTGGCAGACGAGCTCGTTTTATGAGCAATCGCAACCGCGTGGTCCGAAGCAGCGGTGAGCCGGACGTAAGTATTTCCCATAGATCAAGCAATCCAAGACTTGCCGCCGCCAACTTAAACAAGACAATCTTGCTGCGTCAGGTTTACTCTGTCTTGGGCAGGAAATCGGTGAACAAATGTTTCAAGATAAAGGGAATAAATGAAATTCATATATATCTTGAGAACTGGAAGACTCGTGACTTTTGACTTATGCGTAGTAGATCTCCGTCCGAGCACGCAGGCCCAGCTAGGAGCATCATACCCGCGCTGCTTGCATAAACCAGTGCAATTGCACATAGGAGCGCTCAGTGGAACCATACATTGAATAGCACGGATTTAAGCATCAGCTTCCGTATCGGTTCAAATACTCCATATGGAGTATACCGTAGAGCGACACCGTACCCGTCTGAGTGCACCGTGATCCGTGATTGGAACTCCGGGAGAAGGTGTTGGAAACATTGGTGGCTGGGCTGTAGCAGTAAATCGCAACGGCGCAGCAGGTTAATCATAAAAGGGAAAAAGGAACAAGGTACTAGGCACTCCTGGGTCCTGATGCCGAGAGCCTAAAGGGAGAGATGCATCATCGTATGGAGAACACTTTGCTGTCAATCGATGTATGATTTGCCCGAAGGGGAAGAGGAGACAACGCAGCAGCAATGCTACCTATCGGATAGCACTTGTAGACCAGGCATTGGGCAGACGTTCCATAAGAAGACCCAACTGGGAGCTAATATGATAGCTATTGATAGAAACTTGACGCCTGGAGATGGAGGAAGAGTCCATCGACAACGAACCGATGATGCCGCGGGATTTGTCGCGAATCGCAAGTCCGAGTCTTCTGTGGCTCAGTTGCACCGCCGCACCTGTGGCTAAGCAGCATGCGCCACATCCCGTTAATTTTCGGATAATCGGATAATTATTGTTACGAGTACCGATATCTTGGCTTTTGTTTCTTTGAATACCCGATTAAATGGAAGTGAACGAGAGAACGGATTCAGAGTCCTATGATTCACTGCCCAGTGATTGCTGTATGTACATCGTATCATGTATCATGATGTATGTTCCTGGGTATTGTTGACTCAGAAACTAGAAAGCCACGAATCCAGGCGACCCTAATCACCCATGTCCGCCCAAGCCAGAAAGAACCAATGGGTATCCGCGCTCTGTGTTACTTTACCTAGTACATAAGGCAGAATTGTTGTTCCCTTCAGTATCCGAAGAATTGACCGTCGTATTGGATATGTTCAACCATTATCGCCCTTCTATCAACACAATGTTGTAGTATCACTCTCCGTGGTCCGTAGCTAGACCTGACAGCGACGACGTGCTCCATAGCAAGATTTTCGAGAACGGTGTTCAAGGAACATGCGGATGATCGACGATGGTGTCAATCATTGCTTTGATGAGCCTAAGCACAACGATACACACTGTACAATGGACGCGTTGTTGAAGTTGAAGATGTAATAGACAATGAAGTACAAAGCGCGCAGCCGCATGCTGTACTCTGTACAAATTGGCAGCAGCCAAAGATAATGTATCAGAATACACCGACAACCAACGCAGAACTGACCGCTGTTCGATGTTCATTTCCCTTCCCGAGTACCTGTACACCGTAATTGCTCGGTAATTTGCTCGACAACCCCTATCAGACGGTCAGACCCCTGTAAGTGTTAGAGCTCTCCGACGGGTATCTCGAATCCTGATCGATCGAATATGGTGCAATACTTCCACGGCATGGCATGGCATGGCATTGGTTTGCTCTTCCGGGGTCCTTGGCACATTTATAGCTATCATGAACAGGACGCTTAATCGATCCGGGACGATGAAGACTGGGATGTTGTCGGAGAGATTCGATAGATCATAACCGTATAGTAGTATCAGTATAAGTCGTCAATGATATCCCTACTTAGGAGGTACACGGTGTTTGTTTTTTGACTGGCCATTGGTTTCGCCTTCTTTTCTCCTTTCTTTTTGTCCATTTCTTAACATAGGTCGAGAGTTAAGTATCCCCAATTCCATAGTAGTGATGGTCCCGTACATAGCGGACGACAATGGCAGAGCTCCTTTGGTGCGGCTCCTGTGGGAGACGAGGTCAGTTCTCTCTTATTTTCTCCTGATCCATTCCAATCGATGTTGCCGTTGCTTGTTGAGAGTCAGACTTTTTTTGGGATCCCTGGTCCCCGAAGATCGGAGCCACTTAAAATCAAGTCACGTTATTCACGACGATTAGCACACAAGCCGACAGATCTATTTAACTTAGACTGACTGCTGGATCTTTCCCTTCCTCTAGACCAGCTTGTTGTCAAAATCCCGAAATGGCCATGAGTGATAGTGATGGTGAGTGGATTGTGTTTCTTTAAATCCTTTCGATTTCAAGTTCTGTTCATCTGGTTCCGATGGGTGATGGGTCAATGGATCTATTTGCACCGCCACATCCGAATGTCAATCTCAAAAACGATAACGGTAATGATTTCAGAACGAGGACAAAAACATTGACAGAATCACAAAAGAGAGTTGGTTGAGAGGAAAAGGAGCATCATAAGCACATACGCCGAGATTCACCGCGTCCAAGAAAAGAAGCCCAAGCCCTCTTCAGTGCGCACTTGAGCAAATAGCTGAGTTCATCAATGAAAAACTTAGGAGACTCAGATATCAGTTCTGAGGTTGATGACCAGACAAAGAATTGGGAGAGTGAACCGCTATCTCTGGCATTGAGCAACGATTATGATGATCAGTCCAAATGTGGAATCGGCCACCGAGTCGTGGCCAGTCGTTCCGTGTTGACGCTGGCCCTTGATGATGACTGTGTCTATGCTGGTTTGCAAGGAGGCGATATCTTGGTAAGCATCGAGAGAAGCTGCTCGGAGTGCGTTGTCTCGAAGCTGACAGTGACGGACGACGGCAGGCATGGTCCCTTGAGACCTACGACCTCGTGCTTTCGGTCCATGCTCACAGCGAAAGTGTCCTGGCGCTGTGTCTTTCTGATGATGGATCCCTGCTCTTCTCCAGTGGTGGAGATTCAGTAGTTAACGTAAGTTATCTTTTCTGACAATTGCTTAAATCTAATTAACACAACGAAGGTGTGGTGCACGAGAACCTTTGAACGGCTATATTCCATCTATTCTCACCATGATGTTGGTGATATATTTGCCGTGGTTTACTCTTCCAGTTTACAGACGATTTACTGTGGTAGTCAAAACACCAGCATTCAGGTAGCTACTTTTCTTCACGCCATGAACGACCACTCGCGACTGACCGTTTAACAGTGGTGTGACCTCTCAAATACTGGTGCTGCCGTGAATCACACCTCGTCTGCACACCCATCCAAACGAACACACCGATTCTTCGACTCTCGCGGTCCAGATGGTCGGCGCACACCACGACCAGATGCCGCCTCTGACGACACGTGCTCATCTAATTTGGAGAGCGGTAAAGCATTGACATTCAAGCGAGATCATCATAAGCTTTTCTCTCACCATGGTTATGTGTACTCCATGCTACTTATCCGAGGCCTTGTCGAATCATCTCCTACAGAAGAGACGCTTGTAACCGGGTCTGGGGATGGCGTCGTCAAGCTTTGGCGTCTACAAAAAGATGCCGATGCAGTGCCCGTTCAGATGGCCAAGTTAAACAATGGAGACCCGGTTCTCTCGCTTGCGGTCGACGGGACATTTCTTTACTGCGGCGTTGCAGGAGGTGCTTTGAACATATGGAATTTGGATTCTCACCAGCTCGTAAGACGAATAACAAAACACACGGGGGATTTGTGGGCCGTCGATATTATCAGAGGGATTGCTGTTTGTGGCGATTCCCATGGTGTTGTGAAAGTATGCTATTCTCCCTTTCGTCCCTTTCGTCACCGTAAACATACAGCTTACAGAACTAGAAATTCAATTCTAGGTTCGAGGAGATAGGAAGTTGGGTGGCCCATGAGGGTACCATGTTAGCATCAGCCGCTCATCGGGTTAAGAACAAACCCATCTATGCAACTGGAGGAAACGACAACACAGTGGGAATTTGGGACTTGACGGATATCTCCCTTGAGCAGGACGAACTGCCGAAAATAGGCAACGGTACGATTGACAACCTACTACCAAGTATAACTATAGCAAAACGCAAAATGCTGACGCCCAACCTGCAGATGAAATGGTCAACAGCCTGGCAAAGTTTGTAGCCTTCAAAACGATATCATCAAGTCCGAAATTCTCCGGAGAATGCAACCAGGGAGCGGCATTTCTTCGTCGACATTGCAGTTATCTCGGCGCCAAAACGCGACTTCTAACATCAGGCCAAGACACGAACCCGACTGTCTGTGCAAAGTTCAACGCATCATCCACCGACAAGGTTGACAAGACGCTTCTCTTTTACGGCCACTACGACGTCGTCGGTGCAGACACCAACCGGCCCAAATGGAGGACGGATCCGTTCCAGCTAACCCCGACCAATGGCTTCCTGTACGGCCGTGGCGTGTCCGACAACAAAGGACCAATCCTGGCAGCATTGTATGCAGCTGCAGATCTTGCACAAACGAAGGCACTTCGCTGTAACGTGGTATTTCTGATCGAGGGAGAAGAAGAGTCCGGCTCGCAAGGCTTCCACGAAACAGTCCGCCAGTACAAGTCGCAAATTGGGCCGGTTGATTGGATCTTACTGGCTAACAGCTATTGGCTGGATGATTTCCAACCGTGCTTGACGTATGGACTCCGAGGGGTGGTTCATGCCAACCTAGTCATCACAAGCGACCATCCGGACCTACATAGCGGAATCGACGGTAGTTCGCTCCTCGACGAGCCCTTGAAGGATCTGTCTATGCTGCTGGCCAGCCTAGTGGGACCTAAGGGCCGGATCAACCTCCCGGGATTCCACGATCCCGTCCTGTCGCTGACGGAAGCGGAAAAGCAGCGATACGCAGCTATTGCCGAAACGCTTCTACGACGCCATCCGGAGATCGTGGACAGTGAAGGCTTCATCGACTCCCTCATGCATCGCTGGCGCGAGCCATCTCTTACGATCCACTCCGTCGAAGTCCCAGGCTGCAAGAACGCAACAACGACCATCTCCCGTAAGGCCAAAGCAAGCCTCTCCATCCGCATTGTGCCGAACCAAGACGCGGACGAAGTAGCCGCGAACTTAATCAACTACGCCCAGGAACAATTCGACCTCCTGGAATCGCAGAACGAGCTCACGGTGGAAATCACGGGAAAGTCCGAACCCTGGCTCGGCGACCCCGAGAATGAAATCTTCGAAACCCTCTCCCGCGCCATCTCCTCCGCCTGGACCCCGAATCAGGACCAGACGTCGAAGAAATGGCTGTATCCCCGGATGATTTTTGATCCTACTCCTACCTCTTCTTCTTCTTCTTCTTCTCCTCCTCCCACTTCTGTTTCTACTCTTACCACCACCGGCACCTCGACAGGTCCACCACCACCACCACCAGGACCCCGCGGCGAACCAATTCGGAAGGACTCAACCGACAGCCTAGCCTCGCACATCGACCGCGTCATCTCCTCCACAACCTCCTCCTCCGCCGGGAAAACAGCCACCCGGAAACGCTCAACCCTCTCCGCCCCCGTCCCCACCTCGTCCACCCTAATCCGCAAATCCAGCCTCCTCCCTCCTGGTTCTGGTCGTGGTCCCGACCGTCCCAGCTCTTCGCCCTCGCTTTCGCATACTACTTCTCATCCTCCCCCTTCTGCTTCTGACTCTACCTCTACCTCTGTCACTGGCACTGCTGACTCGGAAACCCCCGATACCGGTACCGATACCGGCTTCTCGCCATCTCTAGACCCTCCTCATGTCAGGGTTAAGCCGATATATATCAGAGAAGGCGGCTCGATTCCTACCATCCGGTTGCTCGAGAAGGAGTTTGAGGCCCCCGCGGCGAATCTTCCTTGTGGGCAGGCTAGTGATAACGCGCATTTGGATAATGAGCGGTTGCGCGTGGAGAATCTTTATAAGAGTCGGGAGATTTTTCGGTTTGTTTTTGAGAGGTTGCCGGGGGGTTGTTAGGATGATATGGTTGATACCTTGTTTGGTTAGTATTGTCTTTTTAGGGATTTTGTATCATCCAAGGAGACAAAATGTCGTTGGTCTCATTACTTAGTTTCAGCTTGGAAGGTCTTGGAGGTCAATTTATTCAATAACTGTACATACCACACATACATGTAAGAGAACATCCTCAGTTGACCAGTCTATTTAGCAAGGGATGAGTATTTCACGACAAGTGCAGGTATCATATATGGTATCCAGTCCACAATGTCTGGACATAACATAAATGTACCAAATCTATCTTCATCGTCGATGCTCTATCAACCAAAACAAAACCGAAACCCCAAAGAAATAAGAGAAACCCTAAATGCACAATGCACAATCACCAAATCCTCTTAGCAACCATCTCATACCTCGAAACCCCCTCCATACTAGCAACAACCCCCGCCCCACCAGCCGAAGTCTCCCTCGCATTCCTCTCCGCCTCTTTCTCCTCTTTCTCGCGCAGTTTCCGCAGCGCGTCCGGGTCGTCTGCGTAGATCCATCGGCGCTTGTCGTCGTTGACTTCCACGACGCCCCAGCCACCGACGCGGCGGCTGCCGTCGATTGCGTAGCCGCGGCGGGGTGGTGGTGGTTGGGTTTGGTTGGAGGGGTCGGTGTTGGTGGTGTTGGTAGTGGGGGTATTATGATTATGATTAGAATTAGGATTAGAATTAGGGGTATTAGGAGTAGTCGTTGGTGATGATGTCGCGGTAGTAGTAGTAGGAGATGAGAGTGTATATTGTGTCTGTGGGTGATGCTGATGTGGGTGGTGCTGATGCTGGTGATGTTGATGGTGATGCTGATTCTGATGCTGATGCTCATGCCGATGGTAATCGGCCTCCCGACTTTTCATCCCCTTATACCTCGACCGCGCGAGACTAAGAAGCATCATCCCCAAGAGCAACTTGAGGACCAACAAAGCCACAAAACCCGTGACGACGAGGATGGTCGTGAAGATCTGCACGGAGCGAGCGGGCGTGGGCATGGCGTTCGCGAGCGCGGAACGAAACAGGGAGCTAATCTTATCCGCGGACGCGGGGATGATGCTCTTAATTGTCAGATTGACCGGACCGGACCCAGATACATGGCTGTCATGCATGGACGAGAGCGAGTGAGCGTCCTCGACGGCCGTAGTGGTCGAGGACGAAAAAGAGGAGGAAGAAGGGGGTGGATGGGGGAGGAGCGAGGCGAGGAACATCTGGTAGGTCTGCACGGAGACGCGGAAGAATAGACAGCTCAGGGGGATTACGGGGAGTCCTAGTCTGCGGGTGAGGTTCTGGTCGGCGAAGGCGTTTGTGTAGTAATCTTTGGCTAGGACGTCGAGGAAGCGGCCGTAGATGGCGGGTCGGGTGTTGTTGAACTTGTTGATGTATGCATGTTTCAGCCAATCGACCAGCATTTCGGAGCCGAGGACGACCAGGAACGGACCCATGACCTGGCCCAGTGTTGGGAGGAATGAGTTCCCATCGCCGCTTAACGAAGAGAACAGCGACGACGGGAATAGCGTGAAAGATTTCGGGAGAATCGAAGTAGCCGTCCGCGGAGGCGTGGAGAGAGGCGTGCTATTAGTACTCGTCGACGAGTTACTGGTACCCAAGCTCGAACCCAGACTGCCAAAGATATCAAACGCCCCCGTCTCAACAATATTCCGCAACGCAATTATCAACAGCATAAGCCATAGCTGGAACCGCTCCACGACATCCGCGCAAGTCAGCTGGAATAAGTTCTCCTTCTCAAACTTCTTAAACACAGTCGACTTAATCTCGACAAACTGGTTAGAAAGCAGGAGAGTAATGAGAGCATTCGAATACGAATTCACCGCAACGTTCAACGTCATGACTTGGAAAAACAGCGCCGTCGCGTGCAGCACCGTGTACGCCAGAGCGAGCAGGAATAACCAAAACGGCCGAACCACCTTGCTACGCCCGTCGGGCTTGCGCTCCAGCGCCTCCCGCGAGAAGAGACATTCCAGAACATCCTGCCCGAGAGCCGCGAATAGACGGTCGCTCACCTCGAGCACGTTGTAGATCACATAGAGCTTGATAGCCGCCTGTCCGCGGATCCAATGATACATCCGGCTTGCGTCGAAGTACATCAGAACAGAACAGGTCGCAATCATGAGCAACCCCTTCAGAATATCCGCCTTGTCGTCCGGGAGAAGCGCTGAGGGAATCGACCTTTGCCGACGATGGTGCGGCTTACGCGTCTCAGACCGTCGATGTCGTCTCCCCGCCTCGACGGGCCTAGTATTAGTACTATTCTTGACATCCCAATCCAAAACCGTCATAGATGTACTCGAAGTGGTTCGAACCCGCGACACCGACTCGGCACCCGTAGGCGCATTACCGGATTGAGTGGTCCTCCTCCGTCGCCACATCCGCCCAACGCCCTTGACGATGAAGTTGGAAATATCCCGAACCTCAACGCCAACATTCACCGCCCAGGATTCGAGTAGGATGTACACGGCTTTCAAGAAGCGTAGAGGGAGTATCGTGAAGGAATACAGCCACGAGTCAAGGCATGCCAAAGCGCCGAACCAAAGCACCTGCTCCAGCGCTGGTGGGAGCGTGAGGAAGTTCACTAACCTCTCGAGCTTCACGCGAGAGGACTCGTAAGGAAAGTCACTCGACCCCGAACGGTGTATGTACAACGGCGACGGCCGTTCAGAGGCGAGTTCCAGTTGGAGGTACGTAGGGACCGAAAGGGGAGGGAGAGGGATTGATTGCGGCATAGGAGACGGCAACGCATCAGCAGACGGCTGCTGCGACGATGACGACGGCGCGAGATGATGGTTATGATGATTATGATGATGATGATGATGGCCGCTCCTCGGCTCGATATCAATACGCCCGCCCCCAGCGAGTCGATCTTGCTTCGACCGCGTCGTCCACGTCTGGGAGAGCCGCTCACTGTTAGAGGTAGGGGGCATCTGTCGCCGCGACGAGGTAGGCGTCGACACGGTCCGCGACCCATGAGGTCGATTCCTCGTTGTACCACTGCCGGCATGAGAATCCCTATGTCCTCGCGCTGTAATCGCAGGAGCGGTATAACTGCGGTCGACTCGAGCTTCTATCTCACCATCCGCATTGTTCGTATTATTCCCCTGCCCATCATCCGACTCTGAAGGACGAAGCATCCGATACGGAACTGACTCCGGCGACGACGTAAGCTCATGGATCTTCTCCGGCGACAGTTTGAGAATCCTCTCTGATCCCCCGCCACCACCACCACCACCACCACCACCACTACCACCGCCGCTAGAGTTCGTCGTAGCTCTCCTTGGAGATCCCTCCCCAGACGGCCTTGTCAGCGCCGCCGCAATCCCAGGTCCTTCATAGACGTCCACCACGGAACATCGACCGTCGTCGTTTTTATCCCCGTCAACCTCAACACCAACACCAACCCCGTCAGTCCCCGCCCCAGCTCCAGATCCTGCACTGGTATGTTCAAAAAGAACACCCAGATTCGACCCCTGTTCCGCCATATACAACGGTAACGACCGATGCTTCTCGTCCACCTGCTGTCGCTGTCGAACACTACCCAACGGACTCGTCCTCGCCCGTCGTCGTTTCAGTAGCACCGCTTGAGCGTTTTCTTCGTCTTTCTCTTTCTCTTTCTCTTTCTCCTCTTCTCCCTGTCGACCATTAACCCCATCAACCCCATCAACTCCTCCTAAACCCCCCGACGACTCCTGGCCCGACGCGCCCGCTCCCACACCATCACCATCCATCACACCACGAGGAAACGAAGACATCTCCGCCCGAGACTCAGCTCCTATCTCATTACCATTACCATTATCATTATTCGTATTCGTCTCTGTCCCTGTCTCTGTCTCTGTCACACCGGTCGCCGGCGAGCGATCGTCGGACCCCGGTTCTGGCCCTGGCTCTGGCTCTTGGTTCTTGGATCGGCGGCGCTTGAGTTTCGTGCTTAGAGAGTCGAGGAGGGTGTCTAGGGTGTGTTGGCGGGAGGGGGTGGTTGTGGATGTGGACATGGGAGTAGCAGTAGCCTATGTATGTATGCGATGTCGACGTATGTGGTGATGTGGTGCTTTCTTATGAGGCGACTATGTATTACGCAGAAGACAGTAAGTGTTCGGCCGTTAATGGTCAGTGGTTCGTAGGACTTGAGGGGAGGACATTGTGTTAGGATCGATTTATTTGTGCCTTGTGCAAGGTTCAGGCTGTCTTTGCCATGTAGCTGGAAATTATGTCGGGCCAACTGGTGGAAATGTTGGCCGATCCAGCTACCGGTACCTACGGGATAGGTATCGGAACCAATTTTATTCAAAAAACAAGCAAAAACAAGGCAAAAGGAGGGTATATTCTAATGCTCCAAAATGCTAGAAAAAAGGCATACAGCCGGGTATAAACAGACAGTCTCCGAAAGACATCAACATCAACGTCAAAATCCAAACCGGAAGAGAGAAAAAGCCAGCCGCAGCATCCAAGCCCCTGCGTATCGTCGTGAAGAACAAAGAACATATCAAATGCACGAAAAGGAAAATTAAATAAGAATAATGAGAAGAAACAGGAAAACCAAACCCGTCACGCGTCAAACCTACTGAAAACCACCTTGAGGCCCAAGCCTAGGTCCAGCCTCACGGTCCAGGCCCAGGCCCAGGTCCAGGCCCAGGCCCAGGACGAAGCCGACGAGGACTCTCGAGTTGCGGCGTGTACGAACGCACCGGTGGCGGTGGGCCACGGTTACCATATCCGCTCTGAGACTGAGGAGTAGCSGTMKCCGCTCCGGGCCGGAGTATATTCGGAGCGGAGACGGCAGAAGGATTAGGGGATGGAGAACGAGACGGAATCCGGTACGGATCAAATGGCACGTAGCCGTTCGAGTGATTTGATGCTCCAGTGGTAGTACCAATGGCAGTACCACCTTGAGAACCTGGACTGCCCGTTCTCGTGGGATACCCGCTCATCATTGGACTGGTGTTTATGTTTGTTGTTGTTGCTGTTGTTGCTGGCGGTCGAGGTGATGGGCTGCGGGGGATCGGGGCGAGGGATCGTTCGGGATAACCGCGATTGCGCGGTGGCCCAGTCCCAGCGCCAGCATTTCCAGGCACCAGCGTTCGCGCGTAGGGTTGAGCGGCGGGACTGAATGGTCGATACGGCTGGTTTATTACACCGGACGGCGGTGGACCGGGCGTGTACGGGGTTTGGGTATTAGATGGCCTGGAGAATGGAGAAGGCTGGAAACGCGACAAATCCCGCGGCAGCGGGGGTACTGGTGGTGCGGGATGATGCTGACGATCGAGAGGGCTATATCCCGTCGTGGCTGCAGGGTCGGACATGTAAGTCGATTCCGAGTATGCAGATGTTTCAGTGACGGTGTCCTTCAGCGTCAGGTGTTGATTGCTGTCGTCCGACGTGGTTCGTGTCAGATTGACCATTGGCATCTTGGCGCCATCAAGATCATCCAAGGATGGCAAAGTCGGGTTCATGCTTGTATCCAGGCCCAGTTGGGTCTTGTTTCTCTCCTGCAAAGCCATCCCCTTGTCCAACGCCCTGGTGACCTTCTGCCTGACGATATCCTTCAATCGAGTGTTGATCTTCCGGCGGCAGTACCTCTTAATCGAACCGTCATGCGTGGGGATGTGGTGGAACAAGAAGAGGAGGTACAGCGCAACAGCGATAATCAACTTCAACATCTTAATGACCCAGACAATCAGCGTGAAAAGCATGCCAAAGAACACGAAGGCCCGAAAGTGGTTATTGTCAGCCAGGATCTGAACATTGCGGAAAAACTGGTTGAAGCGAGACGTGTGTCCATCCCCCGAATTCCCGCCCTCCGGGAGCAGATTCATCTGCATGACCGAATACAGAGTCATAGCGTTAACGACCTGGCGAGGTCCATCGGCGAAAACCGTTCTCACCCAGGCTAGCGAGACGTTAGCATGATTCACTTTGTGCATTGCACGAGTGGCATAAAGGAAAGGTGTGGACGCACATTCAAACGAGAAATACACAAACAGGGCGATGTATTCAACGCCCTTCCGACTTTTCGTCAATTCCGCAAAGACAAGGAACCGCTTCCAACCACGAGCACTCCCGGGACGAATGCTCTCGATGCGAACAGCAAGTGAGTTGAGATAGCTCTCAGCGATACTACCGGATCGCATAGCGCGAATGGCAAAGTACCAACGCACTATCAAAATGACAAAGGACAGGAGAATACAGACGACGAAGATCCATCGTGAAATCTTAAAAGGAATCGCAGGCTCGATCTGAGTAGCCCAGCGATGAAAAGCGAGGAGATTGACCGCCGTAAACGTGTCGACCCCGTACACAGCAAGCGAAATAACGAGAAAGAAGATTAGAAAGAAGTACGAGAACGGAGTCCAACAAGACCCGGAGGTGAAGTCACTGAGATTCTGCAATTGGACCAAGCCGGGTTAGTTACTGCACCGAATCTGTTGACAACGGGGGGGAATCACATACAATATAGTCCCATCTCTCCTGTACGCCGGCTTCTCCCTTTTCTCGATCTCCGCGACAGAACATGATTTCGATATCGAATTACCTGGACCGGCCAGGATCCTCCAAACGAACGACAATGTCAAGGGCAATTGAGGTACTCTGTACACCAAATCGAACTCAACCCTCGGGACCAGCCGATGGAACACTCTCACTCGTACTTAGAGATTGACTGAGATATCGAACACAACCCAATTGTATCTATCGACCACCAACAACAAGGCCGAGACGAAAGGCCGACAGACAGAACGTGCGGTGATGACAACAACACAACGAACCAGAAGCCAAATAACCAAAAGAGCGACAAGCAGCACGGCTCATTTGTTGTCAGTCAATCAATCAATACCCGAACGACATGACCGTTTGACAGGATATGATAGGACTGGAGGCTTGCAGAACATATAACCATTCGAGCGTTTCACAATATAAGCTACCGCACTCCTGCAGGCAAACCGAACCGAAAAGCTGAAACCATATGCACGTTGACCGAGCGGCAGTCGCAGTCGACAAGGATGAGAGTCTATACCGTATAGTCTTATCTTGTCCTTGCTGGATGGATGGATGGAGCCAGCCAATTCAGCCAATTCCGACGTGATTGAGATCGTCGTGACGAACTATTGCTCAAGTGGCTTCTTCTTCTTCTCTAATCGCCAACTTGCCAAGTGTTCAAGGGGGATGCGTCGTTGGCGGTTGCGATGTTAGGCCTAGTACGAGCGCGTACGACACAGCGACGCAGCGTACCGGTACAGGGAAGCTTGGCTATTGGGACAAGCAAACAGGGAATTGAACGAAAGAAAGAAAGAAAGAAAGAAAGAAAGAAAGAAAGAAAGAAAGAAAAGATAACAATAACCCGATTGATGCTAAAGAATGACTTGGAGTGAAGAATGTACAGCGCCGAACACCGAGAACAGTAATATGAGGGGAGATGAAGGAATTGCAGATCCGAAAAGGAGAAAGATCGAGATCGTCCAAATTCAACGGTCGATCGTCGTCTCAGGCTGTCTTTAGAGCGTCACCAGCCATGGCGCGCTGTGGCTTTTAATAAGTCGATCCTTCTTGAATTGGTCTATTCTCTTGGCTTGTTCCTGACTTCCAGTACGGAGTAGGGTTCCTGTTAGGGTATCGGAAACGAGCATCTTGAAGACTTGGCTGCAATTCGACTATCATTCGGGTTGGCATCGAGTTCACCGTCGCTGTCGAATGCCAGGTTAGGTCAAGGTACAGACTGCCAATGTCAATCGGACATCCGTCCAGAGCGAAACGAGTCCTGAACTGAACCACAAGAAACCAAAACTCCCCCAGATGGCCAGCCATGATACAGTACTAGAGAACCCGTCGGGACCCGTCCCATACCTCTACAGGCCCAAGAAATAACTCCTCCCTCAACCATCATAAACACCACCTCAAATCCACCGAGTCACCAAACGCCAATACCAAAAACCAGCCTGGATAAGGAAGCCGGTCACGCCAAGAGCAAACAAGCGACGGACAGACGGACTGAGTAGCGACCACGACCACGATGGTTGAACACGCCACCGCTGGCGTTCGACTGGGAGATCCGAAGTCGTCGATTCTCCTCCTCGAGTTCACGCGTCCGTCTATCCCAACGTAACTGGTCGTCGACGCGCGCACGCTTCTCCCCCTCCAGGTCGCGACGCAGACGGGCGACTTGTTCCATCGCCTTGTTTTGGTTATCGTAGTTATTATCGGAGAAGCTCGATGCACCCGCTTTCTCAGCTGCGAGTTTCTGCTTCAGCTGTTCGATCTCGGTCGTCTGCATCGCGACTGTCACCTGGTGCTCCTCGAGGGCGGCCGCGAGGTTGACCTGTCCGGTGCGACGCACGGGGATCTCCTGCGTGCTCACGACCTCGGGAGGCTCGTACCTGGCCAAACGGGATTCAATGGCCTTCGCTGACTCCCTAGCCTCCTCCGCCTGCTTGCGGTACTGCTCGGCTCCCCTCATTGCCATGCCGATGTTGCGTTCGAATCCGCTGGCTTCGAAGGTCGTTGCTTCGACCCGCGATTGGGCGTCGGCGGTGGCTTGGCGCTCCTCTTCGAGTTTCGTGTTGTAGGAGGTGCTGAGGGCGTGCATTGTCTCTCGGGCGTCTGCGAGCATGCGTTCGGCCAGGTTCGCGGACGCCTGTATTTCCGTGATTTTTGTATCCGCCGCTGATTTCGTCGCTTCTAGCTCCTGCGCCAAGTTCGTGGCTTGCTGAGCGGCGAGGTCAATGCCCTGGTCAGGCTCGGTTTTGTCGAACAGGTCGCCGACCATCATATCGTACTCCTCTTGGAGGGCCATGAATCTGCCGCTGGTTTGTTGCTGTTCTGCGCTGATCTGCTGTACCTGGCCGGTCAGCTCGTTGACTTGATTCATCAAGAGTCCCTTCTCGCTGAGCAGTCCTTGGCTGTACAATTCGAGTATTTGATATTCGGCGGCGGCTTGCTGGCGTTCGGTGTCGCGTTGACGCCGAGATTCTTCTTCTCGGGCAACCGCGGCGGACAGGTGGTTCTGGATGCTTTCGAGCTGCTGGGATTGAGACTCCAGCGACCGGTTCCGTGTTTCTAGCGCGGCACTAAGAGACGAGTTCTCGCTCAGGGTATTTTCGTCTACCTGTTCCTTCGAGGCCAGCTGCTCTTCTAGCGCGGCCACGTCGGCTGCGAGGGAACGCTCTCTCTCACTGGTGTCTTCCTTGGCTCTTTTCAGCTCCTCCCGGACCGTGTCGTAAGACTGCACGACTTGGGCGAGATCAGCGCGGAGTTCTTTGACTTTCGGATCCCGGCGGTGCGAATAGCGAGGTACGTTCTGGCTTTTGTCTCGTACGGCAGTCTTTAACGATTCGATCTCAGTCCGACCGCTCTTGACCTCTTGCTTGGCCACCCTGAGCTCCTCGGTGACGGCGACGACGAAGCCATCCTTGGCTTCCAGCAGAACTTGGTATCTATCGACTGAGGTACGTAGTTCAACGACTTCCTGCCGGACGCGGGCATCGTCTCGGAGCTTTGTCTCGGTGCGCAGCTTCTCTCGGCGGATTCTATCTGCGCGCGTATCGAGGGCGGTATTGAACGAAACAACTGCGATGACGATGACCGAGACGATGGCCACGAGAACAAAGGCGAAGAGGTGATGGATCTCGCTAAAGATGTCGCCAAGTCCCCAATCGTCCTCGATTATGGATCTCACCTCGAGACCAGCCGCTTCCCCGACGCAGCGACATGCCGGCGCCCACTGGCGAAGATTAAGCCGGTCATACACCATCTGCCATTCCAGGAACGACAAGCATACTCCAGACTGCTCCGAAGCCCGTGACAGGAACCCTTCTGAGAAACCCCAGATGGACTCAACCACAGGCACCAGAGCGGCCGAATATGCCAGCACTCCGATGACAAATGATGCAAAAACGCGACACATCACCACCGGTGACTCACCGGACATGTACCAACTGGCAACGGAGAAGAGAATCCGGCCCAGGCAGGAGTCCACGACGGAGAGGAACAACCGGCTCCGCCTGTCATGGAGCGCCATCCGCAGCTCTTGGCGAGAACTGACGGAGACCAGAAGTCGTCCTGCAGCGGGGATGTACGCACGAACCGACGCCAGCAGTGATGAGGCCAGGGAGTACAGAAAACCAAAGGCCCAGAAGAGATGCTTTTGGTATCCGAACACCAAGCCGAGGGAGCAGATACTGGCGAACAGCATCGATCCTGTTAGGGTCATGTCGAAGACCCACAGTAACGGGTAGAGGGTGACGTCCTCGGGGACGACCTCTCCAAAGAGGTATATCTGCTCCGAGGGGGTTGACATATTGGACTATCGGTGTATTAGATGGGGACGTTTGAGAAATGTTTTTATGGAAGCCAACTACTTACAGGACTATGAGGGTACTTCCAAATGTCATTCAAACCCTCTCGTGACAAGTTGAAGATTTGACGACAAGAGGCTGAACAACATGTTAGCTCTGGAGTACGCATACACTAGATGTCGAGAAAGGCTAACACACGTACAGAAGATCGAAATGATGGATCGGAGACGAGGAGATAGCTCTACGCAAGACTTCGACGGTATGAAAAAAAGGCGTTAGAAAGGAGAGGAGAGATGCGTCAAAGCTGCTTGAGCTGTCGAGGTCGACTCGAGACTAAGAGAAGGTAAGAGAAGGAAGAAGAGAAAGAGAACGAGACGAGGAAGAAGAGCTCGACGACGCCAGACTGCACTGCTCGAGTGAATACTTGATGTCCTCGACCCAACGGACGTCCCCATTAGGTATCCATCACCAGACGACAGGTGAATGAGCAGATCCAATTCGAGCCCTCCATCGCTTATCCCATCCCGGCCAGGATAAAGGAGGCCTCCGTTATGCCTTCACTGTCCTGTTTGGGCGAGTGGCTCGATTGCGTAGTCATTCAGAGTCATCCGGTGGCTGTAATGGAGAGCTCCTTTAGGTACTCTTTTCTGCTTATGATTTAACGGAAAGAGTCTTTAGAGAAGAATGGTTGATGGTTGACCGTATAATCAGCAAGGAGACATACTCCTAAGAACATAGGAGAGGACTCGAGGTACTAATACTACTACGACGGCGACGATGATGATGATGCGTGTAGATGCTTTCTCCGAAAGGCGCATTCTTATATCTTCATCTAAAGTAATAAGTATTATCGACAGTAGCAGCAGTCGTAAATGTTGATAGCATTGATTTCTGTGCTTCAATGATTAGGGCATTGACTACTGCCATTGCCGCGCGGCAATGTACAGCGGCGAGCGCTGGGGTTGAGCATCAGAATTCGTCTGAGACTGTAAATTCAACAACCCGGCAGAAGCCAATCAATACTCCAAGGATTGCTTAATAGCATCATAAATCCCTGCAAAAAGTAATATCAGCAAAACAGTCAGGATACCACCTGACCAGTAACAACTTACTAGCAACATCCGGCATGATAAACGGCTCAAACACCAACCCAGTATGAACACTCCAACCAGCAACCCGCTTAACAGGCGCCTCGAGTCGCAAAAACGCCCCTTCCTGAATCGTAGCCGCAACCTCCGCCCCAACCCCGTAGTTCACCATGCTCTCATGCACCACCACAGCCCTCCCGGTTTTCCTGACACTCTCGAGAACCGCCACCCGGTCCCACGGGTAGATTGTTCGCAGATCGATCAGCTCAATGCTGACCCCGTTCATGGCCTTTTCGATGGCGGATATGGCAGCGGAGCAGAGGTAGAGCGGTTGGCCGTACGAGATGACTGTTAGGTCTTTGCCGGGTTTGATGGTTTCTGCTTTGCTCAGGGGGATCGTGTATGATTCGTTGGGGACGTGCTCGACTGCTGCTCGATATAGGATTTTGGGTTCTAGGAAAATTACCGGATCGTTGCATTCTAGGATAGAGTTGAGGAGGAGGCCTTTTGCTTGAGATGGTGATCGAGGCATCACCACTCGTACACCGGGTATATGAGCAAATAGGGCTTCGGGGGACTGCGTATGATACCTAGTAGCATACAATTAGCAAATATAGCGTCCCACAGCATGAGGGTTTTAGTTAATACCTACAATGCACCATGACCAACAGCACCACACGGCATCCTAATCACCAAACCGCCCGAGTTCGACCCCGTAGAACCCCCACGATACCTAAACTTAGCCGCCTCATTGACAATCTGATCAAACGCAGGATAAATGTAATCCGCAAACTGGATCTCGGCAACTGGCTTCATCCCCTCCGCCGCAGCACCGATGCAAAACCCTACAATCCCCTGCTCCGTCAAGGGGGTGTTGAAGACACGATCGGGACCGAATTCAGCCTGCAAATCCATCGAGCAGCGGAATACGCCGCCGAATGCCACATCCTCGCCGAAGAGGAGGACATCGTTGGATGACGAGAGGGCAGTCCGTAGGGCTGAGTTGACTGCCTGGTAGAGGTTCTGACGGGTTGTTGGCCCGAGCTTGGGGAGTTCGGGGGCGGTTGATAGGGATCCGGGGGAGTGGTGGAGTAAAGGAGTGGACTTGTAGTTTACTGGGAGGTTTAGGCGTGCTGATGGTGATGGAGCTCCTGAGTATAGGCGGATTGGCTGTCTTATTCTCCATATGGGAGTGGAAGTACATGTACGTAGGGCTGACAATGACAAAGACATGGTTAGGACTTTTAGGAGGAGTTTGAGTCTTTTCGTCCAAGTCAGTCAAAGTAAGGCAGAGAACTGGAGACGCAGGTACAGAAGCGTAGCAGCATAATGCCATTTTCCCTTCTTCTTCTTATCTTTTGTTGCTATTTATTATTGCTGATGCTGTGTCTCTTCCGGATGACATCTCCTCCCCGGATTTTCTTGCGGGGAACCGATGCCGTACAGATTGATGACAGGAAGAACCGCGGCTAACCGAGGCTTTGATGCCTGATTGAGTTGCCGAATTGAGCTGTTTCTGCCTGAGGATTACATTAGCATTGATGCCTTAGAAATCAGGTGACTGAACTTCAACTTCAACTTCACTTCAACGCTTCAACGCGACGAAATGGGAGTTTTTATGGCTAAGAATTAGATAGAAGCACCGGTTAGAGCTATAAAACCAGTCAAATAGCCCTAGAAGTAGACAGATAGCTCCTCCTAGGCTCCTCCGTACTGTATGTTTGTCTCTCTCCAGGTCGTCGCTTACATAGCTTGAGCTCATCTTCAACTATTCTTAGGATGCCGATCTGAAAAAGTGAGCGCTCTCAAATCAACTTCCACCTCCTGCGATATGGCTGTCAACCGCTATATCGCAGGTCGGCCGGCTGTCCTTGGTCTGGCCAAAATTTTCCTCCTAGTAGCTAGCGCACACATTCCCGCCATCTCTGCTGCTCCGACCAGCTTCCACGCTAATACCAATACTAACAACGCCACTTTGTCCGAGTCCAAGTCGACGCCGGATCTTGGCATATGGCTGTACCTGGGATTCGCTGCTGCTCTTGTGCTGAGCGGCGGTGCTTTTGCCGGGTTGACAATTGCTCTTATGGGCCAGGTGGGTTATTACTGTGTCCCTGACTTCTTCTTTCTACGGGTTGATTTCGCTGACGTCTGGTATGCGCGCGCAGGATGAGGTGTATCTGCAAGTAATCAAGTCTTCGGGTGAAGGCAACGAGAGAAAGAATGCCGACAGCGTGTTGAGCCTCTTGAATAAAGGGAAGCACTGGGTTTTGGTGACGCTTCTCTTGAGCAATGTCATCACCAACGAGACCCTCCCTATTGTCCTAGACCGTTCGCTCGGTGGTGGCTGGTCTGCTGTGTTGGGCAGTACGACCTTGATCGGTATGGTTACTCCTGCGCTGGTACAGTACAGTAGTAGAGTACTCTCTCACTAACCTCGACTCTTGTCCTTGAATAGTCATCTTCGGCGAGATTGTCCCCCAGTCGATATGCGTCCGCTACGGTCTCCCAATTGGCGCCTGGTTGGCCCCCGCCGTCAAGGTTCTGATGTACCTCACGTCTCCCATCGCGTGGCCCGTGGCCAAATTGCTCGATAGACTCCTAGGCGAGGACCACGGCACCACCTACAAGAAAGCAGGGCTGAAGACGCTGGTGACACTACACAAGAACCTGGGTAAAGCAGGCGAACAGCTGAATTCAGATGAGGTCACCATCATCACCGCCGTCTTGGACCTGAGAGCAAAGGCAGTCGGTAGCATCATGACTCGTATGGATTCCGTCTTTACCATGTCGACGGATACCGTGCTCGACGAGGACACGATGGACTCGATTCTCTCTCAGGGATACTCGCGTATTCCAATCCATACTCCGGATAATCCTAGCAACTTCGTTGGCATGCTCCTCGTCAAGATGCTAATCACTTATGACCCGGAGGATGGTAAGAAAGTGAGCGACTTTGCCCTAGCTACGCTTCCGGAGACTCGACCGGAGACGAGCTGTCTGGACATTGTCAACTTCTTCCAAGAAGGGAAATCCCACATGGTTCTGGTGTCGCAAAGTCCTGGCGAGGACCATGGTGCTCTGGGTGTTGTTACGCTGGAAGATGTCATTGAAGAGCTTATTGGAGAAGAAATCATTGACGAGTCAGATGTGTTTGTCGATGTCCACAAGGCCATCCGAAGAATGACTCCCGCGCCCAAATCTCGCGTGCCCAAACATCGCGTGGTGGAAGATCCCGCTATGATGGGCGAAGGCGAGCTACTCAACGCAGACGGCGAACAGTCAGTACATTCCAGCCGTCGTAGAAGCTCAGTCGAGGCGCCGCCACCACGATTTCAACTACGCGTTCCCAACTACGACAAAGACCCAGCATCATCAAGCAGATGGATCACGCACGTGGGAACGACGGACGAAATCCGCGAGCATCTGAAACACCTCGGACCTTCCAACCTAGCAAGCCGGCCCCGACAGACACGATACCAGAATGTGAAAATCAAACGAAGCAACACGGCCGACTTCGAACCCGCCCAGGGCACATCCGACTCCCAACCTCCAATCCCCGTCATGGCACCCCTGCTGCTACCATCCAACGCAAGCACTAACGCCGGCGCCTCCGACTACGGCACTCTAAGCGCAGAGGGACCATCCAACAAAATCCTCGGCAACGGCACAGACGCAAACACAAACGGCCTCGCCGCACAAGACATCTCCCGCACCATCATCCAAGAAGCCGATAACGAAGACGACACCACCATCACGCCCACAAAAACAACCACAACCACAACCACAGCCTCACCCACACCCACAACTCCAACGAACCAACAACACCACCGCCCGGACTCTTCACAAAGCGGCGCCGCAGAAAGCATCCAGTCCACCGACTCAGCCTCAGCCTTAAAACGCGACGACTCCAACCAACCCATCCTCTACCAACGCACCGGGCCCGCCCGGAGCGGCAGTATCACCGAGCAGGTCGTTGATGTCAACGGCGTCCGTAAGGTCGTCCTTCATACAAATAGCAGCTCGGATACAGAGGAGTCTTCGACGGCTAATAAGCATTCTGATCGAGATCGTGGTCGAGATTCTCGTGGCCGTGATCGTGACCGTGATCGTGATCGTGGACGGAAGAATGCAAATGCAAATGCAAATGAGAATGCGTCGAGCGCTCATCATACCGGCACCGAGGGCGTCGTAAATCGTGACACCGAGTCGGAAACGCCGAAGAAAAAGCGCAGAAGAAAGAGGCGGAATGTGAAGTCGAATTCGAATTCGAATTCAAATAGTAAGGATGAGGAACAGCCCCTTTTAGGGCAGAAGTAAGACTCGTCTTTTTTATTTATTCATCATCACTACCGGTTCCCTCGTTTCTCAATCCAATCAAGGATGATACTTATGTTTATTATTTTTCGTGTCATTGTCATTTGTAGCGCTGCCTTATTATTCTGTCTAGTATTGTATTCATTCATCCGTCCAGTTATCCATCCAGTAAGGCATACATATTCATATTCCATTGTTACTGTCTCGTTTATTATATTATTATGTTATTACTAGAGGAATGGACTTTCAATGTTGGAATGCCATATATTGTTGATGTCTGGTATACATTAACCACGGAGTACATATGCTCGAATACCGTGCCGTCTTGATGCTGGTAGACATATCAGTCTCTCCAACAACATAATCTAGGCAAGTGTGAATCTACTTCGTCAATATAATGATGGTGTAGCACCGCTGAGAAGGTCATCAATATATTCGAGAACTATCTGCCGTCTATATCGTGAAACACCAAAGGGGGTATATGTCCAAGATCAGCCAGGACAGACACATCCAAGAAAAGGTATGTGTCCAAAACGTCAAACAACAGTAGAGATTATTGAAGGAGGGCATCCTAACATAATTGTTAGTAAAATGCATACAATGTAGTAGTGAATTCAAAGGGAAAAACATACCCGGTAGTGAGGCTGGTTGTTGGCTCTCTTATTGACCTTCTGAGTGTACTTATGTTCCTGCCGAAGCGCACGATTTCTCTCCTTTCGTTCCGATTTGACGGCTGTTTTCTTCTGTTCCTCTGAGGCACCGAGCATGCCAAGACCACCGTTGGCACGAGTGACGACTGCGCGGTTATGGTTGCGACCACGACCCCTCTTATCATCTTCTTTGATCTCGCCATTTTCAATAGCGAGTTGGCGCTGCTGCCGCTCGTCGGCAGAGGGGTAATTGTGTAGGTTCTGCCGGTAGTATCGGGCTAGGGAACGATGACCGACACTGCGACCAGATGGGAGGTGTAATTCATAGTCGCTCTCATATACGAGAGGACCGAGCTTGCGAGGGTCGATTCCCTCCTCGTCGTCAACGGAAGAGGCAGATGTTTCGGTTTCCCATCCGTCACCGTCACCGTCACCGTCTGCGTCTGATCCTGAGGCTTTGACATTATCGCTATCGGGCGAGTCAGATTCAGCCTCATCGTCGGAATAGCTGCTTCGGAAATCGTAGAACTGGCCGATTTCAACTTGCTCATCCTCCGTCTCGAAGGCAATCATGCAGTGGCCCTTGTCTCGCATGTGGGTTCGAATACCGGCAGCATTCGACCTGATAACATGGCAGTAGAGGCATTCGTTGTTCTCAGTGATCTTGCGATAGAGATAGTGAAGGAGGCCCTCAAGATTCACAAGGTAATCTCTCTCAGGAATGAACATGCCGTGGTTAACAGACATATGTTCGACATTACTTTGAATATCCGCGGAACTGGTGTTGCAAAACAGGCAACGAGATGCCGAGAATCCTTCCTCCTTTGCAGGTTCCTCCTTAGCGGGTTCATCTTCCTCCTCGATTGTAGTCGCCTTAATACCATCTGCAACTTTCGATACATCCGCCTCGCTAGCCTTGGGCTTGTTAATCGGTTCACCAAGGGAGAATGCAGAGCTCATCACAGATGAAGTATCATCTGGCACTTCTCTGCTCATACGCGTCTCACGCTGCTTATGTTTCGAGCTATTCAAATGATTCTGGTAGGAGTTCTCGCTGTAAAATGTTTTCTGACAAGGAGCACAGCTCTTCTCGAAGGAGGCTCTGGCGGCAGCAGCAGAGGACGTAGCCTTGGCTGCAAGGACTTTTTCGTTGAATGTCTCTTGAGACACCGGTGGCAGAGAAGCAATGCGACGCTTCATGTTATACAGACTGCGAAGTAAATTAGCTCTAGCTATATGCAGTACGAGATGCGCTCACAAGGGCACACTTACTGCCAGTCCTTGCGCATATGGTCCCGCTGGCCATCGCTGCCGCGGAATGCGACCAGGCATGTATTGCAGGTATAGGGAAGAGACGACGCCATATTGCACCAATTAATGAGTCTGTCTGAATTGAGGCGGCTGTTTCCTTTGACCGTCTTATATCTTGATTATACGTCAAAAGTGATGATTATGGAATCTCGAATGATGTTGAAAAATTTAACTCTTTTCGGAAGTGGCGATGACGTCCCGCCCACGTGATGTCACTTCAGCAGTCTAGCCCAATCAGGTTAGTTCTGCCGCAAAAGCAATAACATTGTTCCGGAACGCTTAGTAATGCTAAGGCACAAGCCAGTTGACACCTGAGGCAGAAGACGATTACCCCGTGAGGACTGCCACGCAGATGATATCAAGCCAAAGTCTCGACTTTTCTCTCTTTCTGATAGTTCATTCGGACTCATAAAAAGTTTCCTTTCTTGCGTCCGTATTGGAGATGCGCGTTAGTCTACAAACATGACCAGATTGGGGGGAGCTTCTGCGAGCTCACCAGACACTCCGCGATCGTCCTTCTCTGCTGAGAGGCCTCACTCTTACAGCTCAAAACTCCCACAAAACGCTCCCGAAGTCCTACAGCGGAATACTATCGAGGTCTCAGATCCCAGCCGTGTGCTTGCTTGGCACAGAGATGACCGTCGGAGGCAGTTCAACCTCTTGGTTCGCAGGTGAGTTTCCTACGGCTTGGCTACGGCTTGGTGGCTACGAAAACAAGACGCACGTATAACTAACAATTCGATACAAGGTACAAAAACCAGATAATTCACGGATGTCAGGACCCCGACTGCCATACTCCAACCTGTGCTAGTTACTGGAAGAGGGTGTCAGAAGGACCCTACCGTCGTTACACGGAGTTAAGCGCGCGGACGCTGGCTTGCTATTTGGCTAGCTTGGACAACGCAGAAAGTGGTTTATGCCGAAATGCACCGAGGTCCACATCGGGATTCACGTCGCCAGGATCCCAGCGCCGATCTAGACGACAAAGCCGTGCGCAAAGTCCTCTTGATGCGTCAAATACACCGTTAGTGCCCAAGCAGGGTTCCCGCGATGAAGCTACAATAGACCAGACTTTGCTTGGAGGGGAGGAAAATGGTTCAACGTCAATGGGCAACTCTGGTCATGTTTCCTCATTAACCCATACGCATGCGGAGGACGACGGTGCTTCGGATTACCAGGGTAATTCGACACAGAAAATGAAGGATCCAAAGTCTTTTACGCAAAACCTATTTGATACATTGTCACTACGGATGGTGGAATGGCTTCCTCTTCGCAGGTCCCCGGATGCATCTGAATCAGACCATAGTCACTTGTCGACTTCACGAGCGTCTACCCAGTCACCGAAACAAGAGCCTTCGCATATAGAAAGCCAACCCGATAAAGCAAAGACTAATCTTACTTACGAACGAGTATCTGTGCCTAACGTATCCGGAAAGTGGAATTCCAGGACACCTTCATCTCGGACCATTAGCGGCCAACCTGCCACAGTGGAAGTCAAACTCCCTAATCAACATGTTAAACGATTATCCCTAACTGAATCCGAGACTTGGCGGCAAAACCCGCGGTTGAATATGGAGGAAAAATCGCGACATGAGCGCAAACAAACCCGAAAAGTCCCAGCAAACACACACTCTGATACGAATGGTTTCATTTCTCTACCCTCCCCTCCGGCAATAAAACATCGATCACGGAATCACCGGGGCAAGGATGCCGATAAAGATAATGCTAGCACCAATAGCCAACATAAGAAACACAGGCGTGTTTCCTGGAATGGCTCAAAGATGCTGAATGATTCCCTATGTCCAGAGACAAAGGAACCTGCTCAGCCTTCGCGTAATCAGCAGACCGCTGACGAACCAATATCTGACGAGTTTAAATCGAAGCGGAATGGTGAACGGTATCATATCGACACTTCTCCGACGGTCCAAACAGGTACACACCTTACGAGTGACATAGTCGATGGCTTAGGTCAAATAATGATCCAGTCGGACGAAGAGGCACAGAAATGGGAAAAGGAGTTGGCCGATATCGAGCTGTCTGGTAGCTTTGACAACCCGGAATGGCAGTTTGCAACGTCTCGACAACAACAAGCTTTTTCATTTATGGCGCAAACCGTCTTCTATGCGCTGAGCAGCACGAAACAACTCCTACGGTCATTCAGAAAAAGTTCAGCTGCCGACGGCCAAGGGAAATCGAAAGCGTCTAATGTACACCTTGACATCCGACAATTACAGCCATCATTCCGACGGCTATTTGAGTTTTGCCCGCGGGACATTGCTTTTCATAGCCTGTGGAATGCGTTGGAAAAACTGTTCGTTCCGCCAAAGGAGGTGTTTCCAGCAATCAATCAGTCGCGCCGGTCTTCACGCAACTCAAACCGAAGCAGTCCGGATCCTATAGTTCCACGTCAAGAGACCGAATCCGCCAAGGATGAACACTTGTCTGACCATAGGGCAGCTTACGTGGGGACGGTCGCACTCTTCGCGCTTGTCAGCTCGGTTCCCGAGGTGGACACACAAACTTGGCGTGGTATCCTTCAAATGCGCTCTGCTGGGACTTTGGCTCCAGACAATGAAATGCGAAAGCTTCCAACTAGCAGTGCCCAAGTCCATGTGAATGTCACCGATGCGCTCGAACATGAGCTGGCTCTTCGCTTGGTTGGACGTTTCGTGCGCGCTATCACTGCCCGGTTAGCGTATAATGAGATATCCAAAACGCGACAAATATACACACATGACTTACCCAAGCAACGACCGAGTGGTGTGCTTGATTTAATTCTAGATAATCTCAGCGAGCATGAGAGTATAGCCGTTACCGAAAATGAAGCTTATAGTTCTCAGCAACCAGGGCCAGCGGCTGTTGTCGTAGAATGGCTACGGACTCTGTTTCTCAAGGAATGGGACGGTAACCCTGAAATTGCGAGAAGCGGTGCAGCCGGCGGTGCAGTGCAGATACTTGCATCTATGTACAAGGAGAGAGGCCGCTTAGGACTTGTCCCGGAAGACTTCCATACACCATTTCTGTCAGAAAGGCTTGATCCGATGGATATGCCGATTGACTGGTTGAACCGAGTGTCGAACAACAAAACAATGCACCTGCTTTCATACTCCTTCCTTTTTCCTCCTTCGGCGCTGGTTACCTATTTCCGCGCTCTGGACTATTCGGCTATGTCTCGATACTATGAATCTGCGATGACTACGACCAGACATGTCACGCAAACTGCTTTCAACGCCATACGCGTGAATGACGACGTCGGGCTCCTTGCGCGCATGAAGACGTCGATGTCGGCGTATTTGGTTCTCGTGGTTTCTCGAGACAACGTCCTCATGGACGCCCTCAACCAACTCTGGCGACGCGAGAAACGAGAACTCATGCGTCCACTGAAGGTGCAGATGGGGATGGATGAGGGAGAAGAAGGTGTCGACCACGGCGGTGTTCAGCAAGAATTCTTCCGAGTGGTCATGGCAGAAGCGTTGGATTCTTCCTACGGCATGTTCATCACAGATGACCGAACGCGCATGTCTTGGTTTCAGCCTTGTGCACTAGAGCCATTGTACAAATTCGAGCTTCTAGGTCTTCTCATGTCGCTCGCAGTCTATAATGGCCTAACGTTGCCGGTCAGTTTTCCAATCGCGCTGTATCGCAAATTACTTGGACTTAAAGTGAGACACCTTGACCATATACGAGATGGCTGGCCTGAGCTTGCTGGTGGTCTCGATGAGCTTTTGAAATGGGAAGATGGTGACGTGGGGGATGTATTCATGCGAACCTACGAATTTAGCTTTGAGGCTTTCGGGACCGTCAAGACTGCCGATATGCTGAAGATCGACCGAGACGCTGCTTGGCCTTCTGAGCCTACTCAACCAAAGGGCTGGAATACACCGTTCGGATCCACCGAGATTCCCCCCAGTCCGCCATCAGGTACGACAAATGAAATGGCTGGCTTGACCATCGATGATGAGGTTGGGAAAACCGCTGGGGAAACGAGACCATTTCAACCGCCAACACCCACGGATGAAGCACCTCTGGTGACGAACCAAAACCGGCATCAATTCGTAAAAGACTACATATTCTGGTTGACCGACAAGTCAGTCCGGGCGCAGTATGAAGCTTTTGCGCGCGGATTCTACACCTGCCTGGACCGGTCGGCGCTCTCCATATTCACCCCAGAAGCGTTGAAATCGGTCATAGAGGGTATTCAGGAGATCGACATGGATGAGTTAGAGCGCCATGCTCGGTACGAAGGTGGATTTGGTCCTATGCACCGATCAGTCCGGGATTTCTGGAGCATTGCGAAACGGTTCTCTCCAGAGAAGAGGGCTCATCTTTTGGAGTTCGTTACGGCTAGTGATCGCGTGCCAGTTAATGGTATCGAGAGCATCATGTTTGTCGTTCAGAGGAATGGTGTGGATGACGATGTAAGTTTAGGAGTTTTCTTTTATTTCTGGAACGACCGGCTAACGCTCCTTGACAGCGCCTCCCGACAAGTCTGACCTGCTTTGGCCGGCTCCTCCTCCCGGAGTACTCGTCGAAAGAAGTCCTGGAAGAGAAGCTGAACAAGGCTCTTGAGAATTCCCGCGGTTTCGGAGTTGCGTGAAAGGGGTACCGGTACCTGGGAACATAGCGAACCGAACGAACCGACTTAAAAGTTATTGACATGGCATATGGTACTAATACCGTATACTTCTTTGGTTTCTGATATTGCTTATTGGTATGGGATGCTTGGTGATTCTCTATTCCGGGTTACTGTACTTACTTATAATCCTCCTCGTCAATACTGATAATGCATATGACCCTTAGTATGCCTTCATAGGGCTAGGGCTAGAGTTAATGCTTGATGTTTACATCCAGCTTTCGGCCATCATACATAGACCAATCCGGGATCCCACCCATATTGACCGAGCCAATCAATATAAATGACACGCATGTTAACAATGCCAAAATGAAGCCGATATATGCACTGTTGCCTAACTACAGTAACATAGTTCTGCGGTTACTAATGAATGCGCCACGGAGAATCTCCCCGCCAGTAACGGGAATCCGGGGAATGATGCGCGATGGTTGCCACAAACCCATCTTAACCTTCCGGCCCTTTGCTTTCTCCCATCGGGCTATGTACATGATGGACACTCTAACTCCCGCGATTCTCCCGCCGGAGCCATAACCGACATCAGACCCGGAGCGCTAAGTAACCCAACCAGGAGAATACTTAAGGAGCAATGCCTCCGACCATCCAACTCGTCCGCCACGCACAAGTACGTCCAGTTCCATAAAGCATAAAGACCTAGCAATAAACACTATCGCAAATAACATATATAACCATACTCTAACACGCCAAAATACTTGCACAACAACCAGGGCGTCCACAACATCACCACCGCAAACCACGCCATCCCCGACCCCGTACTCACCGACCTAGGCCACGAACAATGCCGCAAGCTGCGCGACAAATTCCCCTTCCACGCAGACGTCGGGCTGGTGGTTTCGTCTCCCCTCCGTCGCACGCTGTACACGGCGTTGTACAGTTTCGAGCCCGTGTTTAAGAGACGGGATGGGGTGCGGGTGCGGTTGATTGCGCAGCCGGATATTCAGGAGACTAGCGATGCGGCGTGCGATACGGGGAGTGACGTGAGGCTTTTGCGGGGCGAATTTGGGGGCGATGATAGTCCGGTGGATCTTAGTTTTCTTTACGAGGGGTGGAATGATAAGGTTGGTTGGATGTTTTGTTGGGTTGGGTTATCAATGCACAGCCCGTGTGGCATTTAGAGGCTGGCTGGTGGTCTAACTCGGCTTCAATTGCATAGCAAGGTCGTTACGCACCGAAGAACAACGAGATCAAACATCGCGCCCGCGCCGCTAGACAGTGGCTAATGGCAAGACCCGAAAAGATGATTGTTGTCGTCACGCATGGTGGCTTCTTGCACTACTTCACCGAAGACTGGGAGGATAGCAGCCAATACGAGGGTACGTGGATGATTGTGGATTCGGAATAATCCATTACCTATCAGGATAAACCAAACTCTCCGGATCAGATTCAGTCGGCTGCAGTATGCTCATACGTTCACGGTAAATCGAACAGGAACCAGTTGGGCCAACGCCGAGTACCGTACGTACGAGTTTGTCGACGCCGACCATGACCACAAAGATGACCTGGAAGGTTTTGAGGCGGATGGGGGGAACGCGACGTTGGTTGAGACGGCCGAATCCCGCTCGCGGCGTGGTAAGACCACGCCGGCGCCATCTCGGGATAACCAGAAGGAGTTGTATAAGTTGGGGATAAAGGCTTGGGATAATAAGGGTCTTGCTCTTAGCACGGCGGAAAGACAGAGGGGCAAAGAACAGGAGGGTCCAAAGGATGACGGGAAAGGGGCATGAAAGGGAGCATTGTGCTGCCTGTTGACGTCTTTGGAAGGGTACATGTATACCTACCCGCTACGGAGTACTAATGCACTAAAAATAGGAATATATTTGCCATTGTTACTCGCCAAAGGCTCACAAGGGACATTGTTGACTCGGATGCCTTTGTCCTGTCCTCGATGTCGAGGATACAATAATAACCGAAGGAATACCATTGAAAACGGCCAAGCCCTTTATACATTCGGTGGCCATTTTCACACAGACAATGCCAAAAACGCCGGCATCCAGCGGGAAACAAAGACACCTACGAAACATTGACAACCAAGAGGAAAGAAAAGGGAAAACAATAAAGAGACGAATCCCATTATCCCCCTCGTTGGATTATGCCTATAAGTACACCTTCGGCCCCGAGTCTCTCGATTCCTCTCATCAGCAACAACGAAACAAGTCTGGGAAAACAACAGGTTTGGACATCGGGATTGATAGTATCGTGTCGATCTTGACACCCCGCTGAGTGCATGTTCTGTGCAGGGTTTACTGACTTGCTCTGGCATAATAAACAGGTCAAATTGCGTCTGGAAGATTGAGATACGGAGAGGCAGGAAAATTACATGTACCTATAAATCCAAGTGCTTCTCTTGGCTATGGCTTGTGAGTCCCCGATGCCTCCCCAGGAAGCTGATGAGAGAGAGTTATAGACCGGAGCTGCTTTGATATCGAGACTTGAACGCTCTTCTTGCTGTTGGCGATGCGGAGCATGGTGCATTTCGTCGTGATTGTTCCCCTGCACTCCCAGGCCCGGACTTCGCGATATCTGATGAATTATCAGGCTTGACCACCGTTTATTCGGACCATTATTGGCAATGTCTCTGTGCTGGAACTGGTATGTCATTCTTTCTCCCCGCGAGAGGCTGACATAGGTATAGGATAGATGCCTACCGTGCGCATATCGAACCGCCCAAGCGTGCGTCAAGGGACGCCACAAGCCCTGTATACTGTGATCGTCACTGTTTCCTGGACTGGTATGCCTTTCCTCCTCCCCCTAAAAAGACTGACATTTAGTATCTATCCTGCAAGATACCATCATACACATCGAACTACCAGAGCGAACGTCAAGGGAGTACCACAAATTCCATAGCCAGAGAAAGAATCTGACAACATAACCAGGCTTTGTTCCTAAACGTCGATGGTGCATAACGATAACTTCAATCAAACCAGTTTCAAGCCATCGGGTACGTTTCCAGGCTACAGGAAGTGGTGAGTCTCTATATTTCCCCCGGGGATGCTGATAAGTACTGCGCATTAGATTGGTCACTGTACCCAGGACCCAGGCCAGAATTTATGAGAAGATGGCATCGGCTCTTCTCTAGTCTCTAGTTGACTTGCGCTGCCTACTGTTTTGTGGAAGTCCTCCTCCGCCATGGCGATAGATGCGCAAATAGAGCTGGTGAGTTCCAACCAACTCAACCCTCAGGTTAATCGGAGCTATAGGTCGACCGCCATCATCTTCGGCTCTTACATCAAGTACCTACGCTTACTGCCCACGTAAATATCTTGTGGGAATCACCACTCGCTCGGCCACGGCGAAAATGCACAAAAGAACCGGTGAGTCCCAACTCAATCCTCAGGTTAATTGGAGCAATGAGTTGTAGGTCGACCGCCATCATCTTCGGCTCTTACATCAAGTACCTACGCTTACTGCCCACGTAAATATCTTGTGGGAATCACCACTCGCTCGGCCACG
>HG983344.1:356044-380111 GCA_900006255.1 Xeromyces bisporus
CGAAAATGCACAAAAGAACCGGTGAGTCCCAACTCAATCCTCAGGTTAATTGGAGCAATGAGTTGTAGGTCGACCGCCATCATCTTCGGCTCTTACATCAAGTACCTACGCTTACTGCCCACGTAAATATCTTGTGGGAATCACCACTCGCTCGGCCACGGCGAAAATGCACAAAAGAACCGGTGAGTCCCAACTCAATCCTCAGGTTAATTGGAGCAATGAGTTGTAGGTCGACCGTCGTTGTCCGGTTGCTCGACATACTACATTTGACGAATGGACGGCTTCGAAACGACGAGCTTGTGTTGCGTATTCTCCCTGTGGTGGCTTGACTTTCCACGTATCACGGTATGCCCAGTATCCTCAGAGTGGGAAAGAAACAAACTGACAAAACTTCCCAGCATGTTGTATTTATTGACGGCTTGAACTTGTTGCTTATGTTCCGTAGACCGGGGAAGCTGCAAGGCGAGCCGTTCCAACTTCCGCCAGTGCTCGACATGTTATGACCGATGAATCGATGAATTTGCCTTCTGAATGACTCATTCCGTGGTGGCCTTATTTCTCTTACTTACGGTACGTTTGGGATTCCTTGAGCAGGATGTATAGTGTATACCTGCTATTGACTAACAAAGTCGCCGGGCGAAGATAGGGCTTGTAGCCTGGCCCATGCTGCGGAAATTGCAAGGCGAGTCCCCTCCAGCCCTATACTGCTAATCGCTTCATCAGAAAGAAGGAAATAGTCTGTACGGAGTGTCATAGTTGTCGCTTGTTACCGGGAAATTGCAAGGCGAGTCGAGACGACTGCTTGGACCGCTCGTGTCTCTTTCCTGTGGTGACTTGATTTTTCTTTACTTACGGTACGTACGAGATTCCTATCATAGAGGCTAGAGCTGGATGCACCCTGACAGTTCTACAGAGACGACTGAAGTATGAGTTGTACATACATGTACTTCACGCCCGTGAAGTGCGAGGCGAGTTCCCCTCTGACACTAGATAACCCACCACTTTATCAGGCAGGAAACGTTTCGCAGAACTTATGACGGACAGTGAGTGATATTAGCCCTAACCCGGAGGAGCCTGTCAGTGGTGGCTGTACGATGGTATGTACAGTACGATAATAAAATGTGCAGAACTGAACCGCAAGAGTAGAAGGGCCTCGCAACTGTACCTGAGTAGATAATAATACCCTTATGTCGAATGTATCTTGGCAAGTAAAGACACGCATCAAGGTGACAACTGAAGAAGACCGATCAATTGGGACACCAGTTCTTTTCCACCTACATGTGATCCACGGTGCTGAAATATGCGGCATAGTAGCTGACATGGATAAGAAGCAGTACTCTGGTGAATACTTTATGACCAGTTCATAACGAATGGCTATACCAATCATAGACCACAAGAGTACTCATCAGATTACTGCTTGTCATCCATGCCAGCTATTATACCGCGATACAGCCCTATGACGGCATGGATTGGGTGAATACAAACTGGATATGGCAAAATCCTCTTAACATGCAAGCAGATCATATTCCTCGGTCGTACCTTGAGTAATAAACATTATACCCGCACCAAGATGACAACTGGTTTAAGCCACTTAGCAGTCAAGCCATACCATTGTCAAATGATGGATCCGGGCTTCTTAGTCAGTTCTTCGACGCCACACAAAATCATATCCTAGTGTACGTCCAGGAGGTGTATCACGACTCCAAGTCTCCAAGGGACTATGGCCTTATGTGATATCAAAGAACAGATTCGTAGGCGTAGTTTGTTCCTAACCTCCTCTATAGGATAATCCGTTCATAAGCAGTCACCCAGCAACTTAGGCGTGGTGGCATATGTTTATGTCCGAATTGCTGTAGTAATATGGTAATCCGGAAAGGTCACTGGCTCCATGAACAATAGTGATCAGAAGCACGGATTAATCAGTTTCCAAGCAGTTAAGGCAGATAAGTTGAAGGAATGTTGATCTACGGAGTATGATATGATAGAATTCGGCGGAGTCATAACCCTAACCCTAAGAGATCTTGGCGGACATGTGTCTCGGGTTGACCCTAATCGCGTGCCGATCAATGGTCTTGGCATGCCAAGTCTTGGCGGTCTCATGATGATTCCTTCGCACTTGTCGGTTGACAATATCAATGCAATGCGACGGTCTCGCTTTTATGAATTGGGCAAATTAACGACAAGCGATCAAATCCATCTACAAAAACGGATTCAAGGCTTCGTCGTCATACCGGCAATCGGCGAAAAAGCGCAAGAATCCAGCTGCGTAGGTAAATACTGAGCGAACTCTCGGTTCTTTTGATGGAGCGCGCGCATTCGGGATTGGGCGGTAGACTTTCGGTCTGGTCCGTCTAAATCGCAAAGGTGTCCTCGAGTGCACGCTGATGAGAAGCTCGTCGAGGGCTGAGAACCATCAATGTTCGCAACAAAATCCTCATGAACAGCGAACACTTCACCTAAGAGACAAGGCTTGGTTACGCCTTTTCCTGCTTGGACCGTTGGATGACCCTGCTGCCAGACAAGTTCTCTGTTTCGAATTTAGTGCACTCGAGAACGCCTTTGCGATCAGGAGCGCAAGTCTACGGCCCGTTGAAACCAGACTTCGCGCGCTCCGACAAAGGAACCGAGAATTCGCCCAGTATTTACCTACGTGGCTGGATTCTAACGCCGATTGCCAGTATGACGACGACGCTTTGAAATCGTTTTCGCAGATGGGTGTCTCGGACGGGTTGAAATCACTCTCGCCTTGGTCCCTGAAGAGGATGACATTCCCCCACTTGGTCTACCGCTGCCAGCCCTGGACATCAGAACTCCGTGGCGCCAACGCTTCTATCTATCTCATCTTCCTGGTTTGAACACCGTGCTCCGTGCAAGTTCTCCGTCAAAAGCCGTGATACCGGTTAGTCGTTGGAGGAGCCGAAGTGGTAAGGCGGGGTGGTGCGCGGAGGAGGGATCAATGAACGCATACTCAGAGGCTATGGAGTCGGCCATTGCAAAGGTCCGGATAATCTTATGCTCAGTTTATCTCCTATATACAATTTGCAAGGGAGGACGAAGTGCAAGGGGAACCCGTGGGGTACAAGGAGACTTCCTTATTCACCTTACTGGTTCTCCCTACACTTCGTTCTCCCACGCAGTTTGTATATAGCAAATAAACTCAATTCAAATCCCAATCCAGACTTTTGCTATAACTAACTCCAGAGCCTCTGAGTATGCGTATGCATTTTATCGATTCGTCTTTCACGCGCCATGACGCTGATTTCACAATTCACTGCCAACCGGATCCCTCGCCCGACAACCTGTTCCTCCGAAACTGCCGCTTACCTATTCGTCGACCACATCTAAGGCTTCACGACTTACATTCCAAATTGGCGGTGACAGACACCCAGTACAGCGGAACTCTTTCTCGAGATGGCGGAGAGCTTCTCCCTCTTCATTCCATATCATTGCTGACAAGCATACCCAGAGCCGCGTGGCTCATACCTTGAAGATCGCTTGGTTGTCGTATCAAAGCAATGAGGGCAAGACGAAGATGACGCCGTGGATGGATAGAGACGGGCTGCAGTAAATCTCGAACGCATTTCTCCACTATCACCAGGCAATCCTTCATATCTCACTATCTCCTATGGAGGCCAGCGGTGACGGTCGAGAAGACCGTCAGAAATATGCAGCTATGCTTCCCTAGATAACGCGCTCAACAGCGAGATGAAGGATTCTTGGTGAGAGTGGAGGAGACGTTCCGAGGATGTCATAACTCACTCATACTCCGTAAGCCTCGGGGAAAACAATTTATCCGGCGGACCTCGGTTGGGCTATTTTTAGGACATGAATTCTGTAGCCTAAAGCCCTAAGCCCTAAACATCGTCATACATACGGAGAGATGAATCCATCCTCATTCCATGCCATGGTACATAGGCTATAGACCGTAGTAATTGGCTTCACAATGATCGATGAGAACCTCCCCAGTACGCCCAAGACCATAAAACCATTTAGAACCATAGCTAACGAAACCAACAGCCTTCTATATCAAGAAAAACGACAAACGCGACCGTAACAGCACCATCTACTTCACCCACCGCGGCAACGACCTCGAACCCGCCTACTCCCTGCACTACCCAAACCCGACGACGCCGCAATCCAAAAACCGCTATGCCGCCGCCCTCTTCGACCCCTACGTACACGACATCCTCTACGGCGAAGTCCTCCTCCACCCAGACTGGACCAAGCCCACGCTCTCGGCCGACGCAATCCGGCAGAACGGCGGAGTCCCACCCCCGCCAGAACCCATCCTGCCATCCCAGTTCACCATCCAGCTCTACAACCCGGATCAGCAGGTGACGGTGCGGTATCGGCATAAGACGTGGAATTCGCCCGCATCGTGGGACTTCGAGATGCCCCAGCGCACGTTCCGGCAACCGTCGAGCTCGAGACTGGATCGCACGCAGAGCGATCCCGCCGTGGCCGATGTCACGCCCAAGTTGAAGTTCAGCTGGCGCAAGGATGGGAAGTTGACCAAGGACCTGTCGTGTTTGTTGTCCGGGATGACGACGACGTTTCTCCCCGAGTCGAAGACGAAGACTAAGGAGCCGGATATCACGGTGTCGTTCTTTAAAAGCTTGCGCGAGATTACGCTGTACGAGCCGAATCTGTACCGCGTGGAGATGGAGGATTTTAAAGGGCTTGAGCTGGTTCTGTTGCTGGGGTCGATTGTTATTCGGGATGTTTATTTTGGTTCTACTAAAGCTGCGTTTAATGTGTCCGAGCCATCTGCCAGCGGTACCAGTAGTGGTAGCGGTAGCGGTGTCCAGCACGCCGCGAAACCGGCTGCCGTGCCGACCGGTCCATCTCCCTCTCCAGCTCAATCGAATGCGCTCGTTGCCAATGCCCAATCCACAGGTTACCAAGAACGCCCACAACGACCCCGCATCGCAATCCCCCGAGACGAAAGACGCCAACCCTCCCCCGTCGACGTACGATCCCGCGAAGAAATCGACGCAGAGCACGCGCGCATCCGCCATCAGCAAGAATGGGCGGCGCAGGAAGAACAACGCCGCACGCGCAAACTCCTCGAAGCCGAAGAAAAAGCCCGCCGAAAGCGGCAGATCGAGGTCGATAAGGAGACGAAGCGATTGCAGAAGCTGTACGGCGATGAAGAGCGGAGAGCGAAGGCCTTGGCGCAGCAGTCGCGGCAGTCGCTGAGATTGTCTTCTCCCCCTCCTCCCTCGGCTGTGGTTTCGGCTCCCGCTCCCGCTCCGACCCCGGCGGCTCCGGCTCTTCCCTCCCGCCCCACAAACCACCGTCTCTATCATAATCTAACCAACAACCACCACAACATGAGCACCACATCTCTCCACCCCCAATTACAAGCACGACGTCGCTACAACCCCTCCTCTTCCGCATCCGCATCCCTTTCGCATATCCCCCCTTCTGCTCTTCCCCCTCCTCCTCCACGTCCCGGTCCTAGTCCTACTCCCACTCCTTACCTCCATGCACCAGCGCCCGCGCCTATGCCCGCGCCGGGTCGCGATCTCCGCACCACCCAGTCCTCCGTGCAGCTCTTCCAGCCTCCCCATCTTTCTGCCCCGATGTATAGTAATAGCAATAGACAGCAGCCGGGTAACATGAAAAAGAGGAGTGGGTTTTTTGGGTTTCGGAAGTCTGGGGTTGGGGCTTCGGATGAGCATGGTACGATTCATCGGAAGCGGAGTTCGATGTATTGAACCGTTTGGTCGCTTTTGGTCTCCTTTTCTTTAAAGATGGTGGAGTGGCGTTTCCGGCGTTGGTTTGGTTTCTGAAAATACCCTTTGGCATTGGTTATGCGCTGGTCGATCTATGATAACCGTGTCTGGAGATCTTGTTATGTACTTGTCATCTTCTCTTGATTACTATTTACGATTATCTATACTCTAACGCTGTCATGAATCTATATCTAAAGGTCAGCCCTGGACCTGTATGGACATGTACTATGTACGAGCAAAACCAGCCATATACAACATGACATTTCATAAACATTACCACCAGACTTCCACAAAACCATTAGCATAAACACCTCCAACGGAAAAAAAAGCAATTAACTCTCCTTCTCAGAAGGCCACAGCATCCGCCTAGTCACAAGCGCCCAAACAGTCAAGCCCAAAAGCGTCAACCAAGCCGCCACCTGCACAATAGTCATAGCCGACGAAACCCAAAGGATAGCCGGCGAACCAAGCCCAGTCCCAATACGAATGGTAGCGAGAATAAATCCAGTATTCGGAAAAATACACCCCCACCAAGCGAGCGAGAAATGCAGGGAGCGATACGCCGCGAGCAGCGCAAGGATAGCGATGGAGAAGAAGTAAAAGGCCAGGAACCACATGAACACGGACGAGAAGACGGCGATGACGAGCGCGACGTCGGCGGTGCTCACGGTCTTAGCCTGGGGGACGTAGTGGGTGGGGAATTTGGATTCGGCGGCGGTTGCGGTGCCGATGAGGGCGATGGCGGTGAAGCTGACGGGGCCGACGGCGATGAACATCTCGGGGCGGACGGAGGGGTTGGGGAGGCCGGAGCGGCTGAGGTTGTAGAAGTATTCGCCGTAGATGAAGAGGGAGACGAGGAAGCCGTAGCCCTGCATGGAAAGGCCGCCGATGATGATGGGCATGGCTTGGGTGGGGGTTTCATTCTGCGCGAGGACGGTGGCGATGGTGCCCGAGAGCATGGCGGGGAAGAAGGGGAGGAGGCGGACGAGGGCGAAGTGTTCCTTCAGGCCCATTTGTAGGTGCCAGATGTACATGTTCTGGAGCAAGGCGAGGAGGCTGGAGAAGGCGACGTAGAGCCAGAAGATCACGCGGAGGGTCACCGTGAGCCAGTGGCCGCAGTATTGCGAGCCGTATTGGGATGAGCCCATGATGATGGTTGCCATGGCCAGACCGCAGGTGCCGACGAAGTAGCTTTCCGGGCTCTGGAAGGACTCGGCCAGGGCTGTTCGTTTGCTGCTGAATCGGACTATCAGACAGAGGGTGATGCTGAGGAATAGCACCAGGTTAAAGATGAAGACAATCTTGCCGAGCGTGTGTAGGCCGGGGAATTGGTGCGGCGTTTGGTAGAGGAGCAGGGCGATACCACCGCTGCTCATGGACGTGGTATACCAGCCCCAAGTCACCATGCATATCCGTTGTCGAAGGCTCACTTTGCTGTGTTGTTTCTCGGTATTGTTGCTGTGGTCTTTGGTCATGTTTGAAGTAGTAGTGTGGTTCCGAGGAGGAACCAGTCTTCGACCCTGAGTGTGGAATAGACCCGATATTTCAAATACAACCACGCCATGGCAATCCCCTAATCAGGAGACAGAATAGCTGGAGGCAATTGGCAGTGAGACCGCGGATTGCGAGACCGAAGATCTCGAGGTTTCGTGCATAGTAGGCTATTTTTCCTTCCGCGTTTTTCGGTGGAAGCCAATTGCCCTCAAATAACCTGATTCCGATCGTTGAACGCGGTGCTTCTTTCTGGTCGGACGATGTTGATTTCACTGGATGCGTCATCGGCATTCCTGGTATTGACGTAATGATCTGGAGATATCGGCTTGATATCGGCTGTTCGGTGCCGACTGGAGTACGGGGAAGAAGAGCAGAGTGCCGAGAGAATATGATGCCCGTCATCAGTATTCAGTAACAATATATACAGAGTACATCGCTGTACATGCCAAAAAATATATATATCAAAATCGCTAATACTCCAACGACTGTTCAAGCATCGTTCTCAATTCTTGCTTCTCCGCCTGCAACTCCTCGCTCAACGTCGGCGCCAACATCAACACTCGCTTCTGCGGAATGGTCCCTTCGACGAGTCCGTCAACATCAGACGATTTGAACCCCAGCGCCTTGAGACCACGCGGTTGGTCTCCCAGTTTGATTAGAAACTCTCCAATAGCCTCACCAAGTACCTCGCCCGCGCTTTCGCGCTTTACGTTGGAAATATCCACGCCGAACGCCTCCGCTGCGGCAAGATGACGATCGGGATTCGACGCCGCCGTGAATCGAAAGACCGCGGGGGCCGTAATCGCGACTGAAACACCGTGCGGTACGATCGGGTTGTCAACGGCGTACCCCGCATGTTTGTATCCTGGATTCTGACTAGAGATGGGATAGCTCATGCCGTGGCACAGATGCACACCGGCATTGCCAAATCCGACACCAGCAAGCGTGGCGGCCAGGAGCATCTGCGACTGCGCCTCATAGTCGTCCGGATCCTTCACGGCACGGGGCAGGTACTGGATTGCGGTGCGGAGCGATTGCAGCGAGAATATATCCGATATGGGGTTCGCACCTTGGTATGCCGGGCGATTGATCGGGTTGGTTGGGCGCGGAGTTCGTTCGTTGAATGGGATCGCCGTCCACGACTCTAAGGAATGGAAGAGAACATCCAATCCAGACGCAGAATGGACGGCGGATGGCATAGTACGGGTGTTGAGTGGATCGCAAATACCAAGTGTAGGTTTCAGGTTTCGGTGGGCCACTCCCGTCTTCGCCTTCTTGGAAACCAAGTCGAAAATCGCAGTACCCGTGGTCTCGGAACCGGTGCCAGCGGTCGTCGGGACGGCTACGAGTGGCTTTAACTTCTTATCTACCGGGCGACCCTTTCCCAGCGGTGCGTTGACGAAATCGAGGAAGTCCGCCTCCGGATAGGCGGAATAGAGATTCATCAGCTTCGCCGTGTCGATAACCGATCCGCCGCCTGAGAAAGCGTCAGCAAGCTGGGCCGTATAGAGACCGTCTAATTCGCTAGTACCGATCACTTACCAACTGCCAGGTAGGCATCCGCATTGTACGGTTTCGCGAACGCAATAGCCTCCTTGACCCTACTCCGTCATTAGAGTGGGTGATTTTTAGAGGCCTAACCCTCTGGTGACAGATTGACTTACGAGCTATCCTTAGGCTCTACCCTCACTTTATCGAACACGGTGAATTCAATCCCCTCACGGCTCAATCCCTCCACAGCTTGCTTCATAGCGTCAAGCTTGGTGATATTCGGATCCGTAACTATGCACACCCTATTCACACCCAAATTCTTGAAGTCCATCCCGACCTCCTGCGTAACACCCGGTCCATATCGGATATTAGACGCAGCTAGCTCGAATGCATACTCCTTTTGCCGGGAAGGGTCAACCGGGGTCGCCAGGTTGCGTCGGAAATTCGGAGTCTGGTGATGGTGATGGCTTGGGTTGGCGTGGCAAGGACAGGTTGGAGGATGCGTAAACTGGACTGTTCGAAGGAGGTTAAGAGCTCTGTTGGCAGCTGAGGGTGCGACGCGAATGGCCGGTGCTACCATGGTGTACAGAGTATGTAGGTCGATGCGGAGAAGTTCGGAGTCCGACTAGGTATTGGTAGTTGATAGGAGTAAAACCAATGCTTTTATGCGAACACCGCGAAACAAGTCCAAAAGACTGATTGGAACCGGAGAAGCTATATACAAGAAATATATGAGAATATGTAGATAGGGAGAGAAAGCGATTCGGAGTTGGGACTTGAGACGAATGAGACCGATAATGCGGGGTTGTACCTTCAGCCCGAGGTTGTACGGGGAGCGGAGAAGCCCTAACCCTAACTGGTTCACCCCATGGACCGAACATCGTCAGCCAACTGTTATTATCTGACCACCGGAGGAAGCCTTACAACTTCGAAATCCAACTTGAAGTCAGTTAACATCGAAATTCCGTGATCCCTCGTTGTACAAGACTTTAACTCCCGCGCTCATCAGGTCTAGAAACCGCTCCTCCTCAAGAAAAACGTCCTTATCATGCCACTCGTCCCTTTTGCCATGCACAAGCTCCGCCCCGTGCACGCTAAAGTACGAATGGCCCAATAGACCGGCTAAGTTGCGAAATCCTTTGTGAGCGAGACCAGGAGGCAGGATCTCGATCATGACCGAATTTTCCGGCAGGAACATGCCGTGCGTCAGCCCAGCACCGTGGACCCCGACAAGCACGTCCGTGTATTGAGCCACTTGGATCTGCTCTGGAAATGATAGATTTTCGAAATCCACGGATTGAACTGTCACGTGGGGAAGAAGCTTGCGGACCTTCTCCAAGTACCTGTCGTGGTAGAGAAGCTTTCTGGTTCCGGTCCGGTTGACGTATGTGACAACTACAGAATTAATATCCCGATCACTCTGCGATTGGCGAGGCTCTGTTTTGTAGAAGTCAAGAACACGACGGGAGAACGTGCTTAGCAAGTCAGATCGCTGACAGTCGTGTACGTCCCAATCTCCTTGCCAGATTGGATTGCTACCGCCAGGGAGGGGAACGATAATGTTCTCCGACTTCAAGGCGTCTGGGGACAATTCCGAAATCCTTAACGGGGGTCTCTTCGCAAATAACTTCCAAAGATCGAAATAGGGACCATCCTCGGCGTTGTCGGCAATGACAACCTGGGTATTTTCCACGTCTGACAGTGAGAAGGCAGGAGATTTGGTGTTCTTCTGGCGGCTCATGCGAAGAACATCAATAGTCATTGTCATCGAGAATATCTCTAACAGACTATGCCACGGATTTCCGGGGCCTTCGCGTTTAATTATGATAGAGAAGTTCGAAGTCGAAGGTTGGGTGTGGCCATTACCATTGGCGTCGAGCTGCACGGAATTGTTAAAGATAACTCCTGGGCCAGTTTCATACCAGTATGACTGAAAATTGTCCAAAGACGGGACATCCGCGAACGATTGCGATCGACTCAGGTCTGCTAGCCCGCAGTCTAAGTGAAACTTTTTCTTGTTTGAGTCGAAACTCGCGGAACGGCCAATGCAAAACGAGTCGATCCGAGAATGATGCGTCTGGCTATGAAAGCAAGTCAGAGTTGACGAAGATTCGGCGGTGCAGTACTCTGTAGCCGAATCGCGAAGACCTTCTAGGTACAGTAGTCCGAAACGTTCAGCACAAAAAGACGACTCCTGCGCCAGTGATGTGTACTCTGGTGGGAGCTCTATCTCTGTAGTAGTGCCCTTCTCATCGAAGTAGCCCGTCGGTTCGTAGTGACTGCTGGGTCGGTTCGGCGCGCTGAAATAATCCCCGAAACGGCTGTACGTGTCTATATGAAGCATCAGAAGGACGAAAGTGCAAGAAACGACGAACCCCTGAAAAAGAGGTAGCATGGCGACTGTCCAGTAGAAATTCAAGAATTGATGGCTACAGGGGACAAGGGACAGGGGGAATCCCTGGCAGTTGGTCATTATTTCAATGATTCCAGTCGGGATTCCAATATTAGGCGCGGCCTCATGTTGCCCTTGCGAAGTCTTCTCCAGTCTCTAAGCGCTCTCGAATAGTGTTCGTGATGCTGATTGGTGCCTTGTAAGCGCCGGAGTGCAAAATGAAGACATGATGCAGCATGTCCCTCCAAAATTATCATAGAGGCCCAGAGTTCAAAGATCACCACTCCTACTATGTAGGTCGGTCTTCTTAGTCGTTGTCCTCGTTTATAAATAATGGCCAATTTGGACCGATCTGGCCCAGCTGCTGGCAATTCCACCCCACCGCGCATAATTATGATCGTCCAAGACAATTAGACATCATGTTTATACTGCCTGATGGTCATACACTAGCTCTGGTTCTGGTTCTTGGAGGCCTTTGGAACAGTTGATTTTTGGATTGAGAAACTGACGACAAGGTCTGACGGCCTTCGTTGAATTCCTGCTTATAATGCACATCAACTCATTAATCATAATATAGTTTCAGCAATTGAACGGGGCACTTATTGTCATGATTTTAGCCACTTCTTTAATCGGAATGTTATGAAGCAACCTGGCAAGTCATCGACCATGTCATTCAACTGAGCAGTTGGATGCTCAAGCATTCAACCCATAAGCAACTAGAACACAGCAAATCCTTTTCGACAATGCATATGGTTTATATTGCAGATACCGGCCGTCAGCCTTCGATTTGGGTTCCAAGGAAGTATTAAATCCGAATCTCCTTTCATGAAAAAGCACCGGAGTTATAAGGTTGAATATCCTTTAGCGGTACCGCAGCAACTGACTGCACTATCTCATCAACCACGACCTCAGTCGCGGGAATCCTGCATCGCCAGCTTTCAATGGAGTGAGTCAATAGAGATTAAACGAAAAACCAGGCTTTCCCAGAGATTTTCTCAGCCCGCAAAATAATAATAATCCTCAAGTAGAGCAGAATTGGCGTTATGGTATTTTCCCTGTGTGGTCGTGGGCTGTAACAGAAAGAACAATGCGCTTTTCTTCGTGTCTTCAACGCTGCAGTAGTGGGCACTGGGCAGCACCCGACCTCCCGTTGCTGCTGGACTAGATGGGTGCTACAGTAGCACTATCACGAAAACTGCAGCATGCAGCAAGAGCACGGAGTACTGCTCCGTACTACCGTAGTGTAAAAGTAGTGTACCGGGTCTCCCTGTCGGGCCTGCTCATGTCTTCTTTGTCTGCAGGAACAGCATGGAGCTCCTGTAACACGTTCTGTGAGTCGTGATGGCATATGTTGTCAGGCTCGATTTGACGAAAATGGCAATTTATGAAAAATTGCTGCCTCCATTTTACTAATTTACAGCACCAATTGGTGTGCATGTCGGTGATCAACTCGAAAAGCGTTGTCATGATCGTGCCGTAGGTTGTTGGCAACTTTTGTGCTCCCTTCATGCCAAGGCAAAAACGGTGGTCCCGTGACAAAATGAGCTAGGTGCCTAAGGCAGCAACGAGTTCAACCTCCTTTCATTTCATCGCTCCGTACTCCGTGGATGCTCCGTACGTTTCACTTAACAACGGCAACGAGGCCCAGCCTCTCATCAGATGTCGCTTACAGAAAAGCTCTATGCTCAACAGGTTACTGAATCACAGCTGATGATCTCCTCAGAGCCCCGCGTCCATTCTGCACCTCCTATTGGAGAATCCGCGCCCTCCCGTCAACGGGCATAAGACTGATACACGTCATTCCTTTGAGAAAGAAACTCGAAAAGCTGGCCCCGGGCATCCTCTTTGTATTGAATTTCTTGCTACAGACGGAACTTTCGTTTTGCGCTGTCGTCCCGAAATTTTCCTGCCGGACAGTTTTGAACCGGGATGTTGTTTGAATACGCCAATGAGCCAGGATGATTGGATACTGGTCTTCAACTTACCATGGCAACGCGGGCTTAATTGTCAGCTGTCAGTGACAAGCTGGGTCAAGAAGGATGAACTCGGACCACATGACGGCCTCACTGGAGATACGCCCCATGGGGTTACTTTTTATAACACGACATGAGGGACGAATCATTGTCAAACGGCTAACAGGGAACATTGGACTAACCTCCAGATTGACGGTATCATGTTTCTTCTCATTGGCCTCCCCGCAAGCAGTAGGGAAGCAGTACCTAGATCGCAACTCTTTGACACCGCCAATCCTCTAACAACTCTTATTCCGCGGTCAGAACTGAAGTGGAATGATAATTATATTTGAAAACGGATGACACCGAGGAACGTTGCTTATGCTGACTTATCGTGAACTGCATGCCACGTTCCTCGTTTCAACATTCGCATATCCAAGGGGAAGAGGATTACCTCATAGCATTCAGTACCTTTGTATCCTCTCCTTAGGATATTCGGTTTGATTTATTTTATAGTGAATTACTATGGTTTTACGACTCCTCAATGTCCACACAATCCGAACGTCCAACCGATGAATGGTTGTTGGTTGAAGGATGGGGCCAAGGATTCATGGTTGGCTGCCTCATCGTGATGGTAGCAGTGACAGTGTCGAACATGAGAAAGGGTGTACTGCTTCATAAGTTGATTCTAACAGAAGTATGGAGTTCGTATCAGCCATTAATGGTCCATGTCTACTTGGTGTGTATGTGATCACTGATAGAGAAACAGCTCTTCCTTGCCATGGCTCATGGAACCTTCATTTTTGCACATCCCCCGGGGTACGGCTGGTATCTTTCAGCTTCGGCGGTTGGGTTATACTCTTCCTGGAGTTTGCACAACGTCATCTCATGGTTTAAAAACAAACCGTTTCTGTCTCAGAACGTGTCGAGGTTCTACATTGCCACTGTTATTCTTGTGCAGCCATATTGGGTCGTAGAGACAGTCGACAATTTTCTTTTCTTCAACAGAGGAAAGCATATGTTTGAGATAACGCGGCCCATGGAGCCTTTCTTCCGGTTGGTTGTGTTTCCCCTCTACCTATATCCGAGTCACTATGCAGCATTTGCTTACTGTCGTCACAGTGACCCCTGGTGGGTCTTTACTACATGCAGTGTCTTCTTCACTATAAAGCGAGGGTACAACTTCAGCATCCTTGAGATAATCCAAGTTAGTCCTCGCTTTGGCATCATGCTTCTTTCGATGTGTCTCTCCCTAGCCTTCATTGTTATCGATGAAGTAAGCGTCTTCAACGGGTTCGGTCCCTCATTACCTACGGGAGTTGAACCTTTCTGGAAGGTGAGCAGTATTCTCAGATACTGCGTGATACCGTATACTAACCCGTAATTCACAACCCTAGCTATCTCTCATCTTCAAATGCCTCTGCGACACAGTAGTCCTCGACGACTTCAAAACCGCCCTGGACAAGATGCGCAGACACTCGTTTCAGAAGCAAGTTGGGCTTCCTCTCCATCAACCACGAAACCAAGCTGCTCCTCGACCCGTTAGTTTTGATGCCGCTGCCGGGAATACGCTGTCGTCGGGCTCGTTTTCGAAAGGTCCCGCGTCTGCGCATATTGATCATGCTCGGTAACTCTGACTTCAGGCTTCTGATTATTACGAGTTGACGACTTCTATGAGTTGCACGTTTTACTACCATATTAGTGTTTAATTGCATATGTACATATCATACTACTATTGATTCATACGTCTCACCATTAGCTATTATCAATTGCTTGAATGTTTGACGACTCACCGTCGCAACTGGTGATAGCATCAGATGACAGTTCCATGCGTAGACATGTGCCGTTTCAATAATCGATCAAATACCAACCGGCCCAAAGCCCACAGGCAAGTATTTAGTATCCTCTATTCCAGTAACTTCATGACAGAGCTTACTCTGCTTTCGCCAACTGCCAACTGGTCTCGTGCTGAGAGCCATCTGAAGAACAGCACGGTGTTTCGAAACTTGGACTCTACCTAATGAAACATCCATTGGGCTGAGCCGCTGAGGAGCTGATGAAGGGGTTCGCGGTTTTCTGGACCCACAAACATTACCACTCCGATTGGCCAAAGCACCCCCAATTTTTGTTTGTAATTGTTTGTATTACCGGCTGTATTAGGGCTAGGGTCAAGGCTGGGGTTAGGACTTCAACGCGTACGCGCAACGCGACGTTGTCAACAACATCCCCAACCAACACCCTACCAAACTCTTCCGTATCAACTCAACTGCTTCGCTCAACCAACGCCCTACCGAACTAGCTCGCATCAACTGGACTGCTTCAGCCCAGTCAGAATGTCATCGAACTATGCTCCTCTCCCATCTTTCCCGCTCAGACTCCCGTTCGACAGTTGGGAAAAGTTTGTCCGCGAAGACTGCCCAACGAAGCACGGCGCGAAATGGAAGGTTCGCCGCTGCGCACCCGACGACCAGTATAAGATCCGAAACGAACGTGCTGACCCTCGTTTTTGGAGATACCGCCAAACGCCGTCCGCTAACAAATGGACCATCACTTACGAGTGCCATCGCGCGGGCAAACCAAATTCCACGGCTCATCAGAGGCCCGTCCAGAAAAAATCCAAACTTATAGACTGCGAGGCAAAGCTGAAAGTGGAGTACAAGTATTCCGACCCCGACCATGTACTGCTCAGCGTCTCCGGTGAGCACAATCATGTTGTCGGTGGTGACGATGATGTCGGAACGCTTCCGCTGTCTGACGGGTTCCGCAAACAGCTTGTTAGCCACATTGAGAGTGGCATGAAATTGAAGGATGTCTATATGGTTGCCCAGCGAGAAGCGGAGTTGTCGCAGGCGAACGCTCGCGACCTTCATGTGAACCCTAAAGAGATACGGAATCTGATGATGAAGATTCATTCAGAGCGGCGCAAAAAGGGTGAAATTGAAAAGGAACCGGATCAACGAGACAACTCCCTCCCCTCCAATAGTCGTGATGAAGCCGAAATCGATACTCAACCCCCCGTGAGCCCGCAGGTGGAGACCTCTGATAACAACGTCGAAGGCAATAATGCGCCCGAGGAGAATACAAGGCAAGAAGTAGATGCTCGCGGAGAACCGCCGCTTTTCAGCCATGTACTACAACTTTCCGGCCAGCTACTCGAGAAGATCCGTCGATCGAAATCTAGACTTGACGAAAACGCGGACGAAAACGCGGACGAGAAGCGACAAGTAACAGCCCATCTTCGGGAGATTTGTGAACTATGGACTCATATTTGTGACGAGCGCGTTGCTCCCGGTGTCGGTAGTATGCTATCTCCAGCTAGTCAAACTGATCAATCTTAAACCTCCAAATGGTTACAATTGCATGAAGAATCTCATCTGTGTAAGCATGGAAGCAGCCGGCCAACTTCATCGGGCGTAATAGACTCGCGTGAGATTACTTTTCTATCATTAGCTGCTTGTATAGCCAGTCTATTAACACCGTCTGGTATTCGACATCAAGTTGCGTGGGCAGACAAATAAGCTGTAGTTGGGTAAATCTCGGTGCAGGTAACCAGGTACCTTCTGCTTAGCTTTGGCTGCACTTCTCGAAAAATTGCACAGCACAATCAAATCCCTCCGGCTCCTTAATCCAATGGCCGTCGTTCTCCGCTCCCGTGAACTCTCTCCATTCAACAATATACGTAACCTGCCGTACGGCGTGAAATGCCTGTCGACCCAATTCCACAGAAACCCACGGATCATCCGTCCCGTGACTCAGAAACACAGGAGTCGACAGAATTGATAAGTCACTCACAGCGTCCGCCGGCGAGCTTTCGGAATGGGCGATAGTATCATTGAAAAAGTCTAGCAACCGACTTTGCTTCTCACCAGACGTACCGGAAGTTGAACTGTCAGCTGTCTCCAACGTCTCCTCCACCTGCCGAGCAAATGGCAACCAACCACAAAACCCCAGAAAACCCGCAAGCCGACCATGCACCCGACGCGAAGCACAAAACAGCGCCCACAAAGCCGTTGCCATCCCTTGACTGATCCCACCAAGAAAAACACGATCCGATCGTCCACCGAGCAATCTGATTTCACTCTCCAGTAAATCCAGAACGAGCGAAACAGACTCTCTCAGACCGGCGATCTGCAGCTCTTGGCGCGCATGTATGTCAGTCAGCGAGTACGCGTCGAACCAGGAGCACTCCTCTTCCTGGAATGTGGTGCTCCAGCGGTTTTGCGAGGTTGGGAAGACCCATCGCCAGCCGGGGAGGCTGGTGGGTAGGTTTTGGTTTTTGGATGTGTTTGATGAGAAGAGGTCTTCTGCGAATTCGGGCCCATTGCTTCCTCTTCCATGGAGTAGGATGGCCGTGTGGGTGTGTGCGGCTTTAGGGGGGTGGATGTGAGCATGGATGTGAGGGTTCATATTTCTGATTTCTTTTTGGTGTTTGTCTTTCTTATGTCGGTTACAAGCTCGGTGAATCCTTTTTTCTTTTTCCTGCACTCCAGTCACGCCTTTCAAATATTCCAAGCAGGAGAGCTCGATATCCAGCAACTTGAAGAAGAAATTGAGATGGACAGAGACACGCCAGTTGTCAACTTGTGGTGGTCGGAATGGTGCGCGGGTCACAGACGGTTTTTATTGGCCATTGTGTTATCGGTGGGTGACTTACCTTTTACGGCAATCTCTCGTGTTAACCATAACCCTAACTCTACAGGTATATCGAAATCAATACGCCTAAAGCCCTAAACCTACCTTTCTCTTGCTGTTGGTGCTGCAAGCTTTTTGACTTATTTGGTTGACAAATTTAGTTGACAAATATGCCTAGGCAACAGGTACCATGGAAAGGCATCACCTCGATGCTGCCTAGAAAACGATGAAGAGCTGGAATTGACGTTAACGACAGACTAGGCTGCCAGGCAGACTTCCAGGCAGGCACTCTTGCCCTATATAAAGCTGTCGTCTCTCGCGATAGTTCCTTCCTTCTCTCGCTTCTCTATCCCTTCTATCGTTCTCTTGAACTACAAAAGAATCTACCATCTCTCTGACTTCTACCATACATTACCTTCCATATTCTCACTATTATTTCCTCCTAATCGACTCCTATCAAATCATCGACTCCCAAAAGCACAACTCCACTGACGACAATGGCTTGCAACTTATTCGACGAACGGAAGGTCACAGTCCCTCTGCACCTCCAACACCTGGTCCCAAAAGCAGCCTTCGGAACAACCAAGGAGCTCCAAATCGCAGCCATACATGCTGCAGGGGGTTTGAGGCACCTCCAAACGCTGTACGACGCAAGGCACGAAGCCATGTGCCCCAACTTCCCATCTCCATGCACATCCAAGCATGTCGAGTCCCTCGAGCGCCTTTTTAACAAGTGCTTGAACCGCAGCGGGCAACCAGTGCTAAGTCGCTGCTCCACGCCCTCCCAGATAACGGACAGACCATACCAGTTCCACACTGGCCAGGTGGCATACGATCAGTATGCCGTYWTCTACTCGAGCGAACTTGAGTCGTACCTGCTTGGTACCTACACGATGTGGCTCAGGGCAAAGGCGAAGTTTGAGTGGATAATGAGGATGGCCATCCTGGACGACATGGATTGCCAGGAGTGGCACTGGTGGTACAACAAGGTGTACCTTGTTGAGATGTCCAAGTGGGAGGACCAGCTGAAAGAGCTGGTGATTCCGTCTTGGGAGGAGGTTGTCAATGAGCTCCATCAGGCTCTTAAAGAGAAATCCAAGCATGAGCCGGTGGACTGTCCCGAGCTGAACGTCGTTTCGGGGCCATAGGAGAAGGAGGTCTGAGTTTGCCTGGACCGTTGTCGACGATCCTTCAAGTGCTTTTGCTTACGAGCGACGGAGTTCTGGAGACGATTACATAGTATACCATTTGGTTTTCTTTGGATTTGAAGGCGTTTGGGTTGGCTGTTTTGCTTCTCTGCTCTTGTGTTTTTGATACGACCTAGGTATGTCTTTTTGTCTTGTACGTTTTGAGCTGGTCAGGGACTGAGTATTATGTACTGTACATACACACGATGGCTCAGCAAAGCAACATGATACTCAACGGCCCATTCACCACAGGCAGCACAAGCCAGCCTTCTTCGCCAGCCCAATCCTGCCAGACCGGGGCTCGGTTCGTTCGGTGTGCCTCGTGCTTCCCATGCAGAAAATGTGCCGATGTCGCGCAGCGGTTCGTCCGCTGCCCTGCTTGCACGGGATGCTTTCAATGCCAGCAGATCCAGAGGAGCCTGGAGCCAGCGCAGGAACCCGTCGTGCCAACCCAGGCCAGCACCCCGCAACCCCCGCCAGGCCCTGTCCAGTCTACGCCACCCCAAACGCAGGGCCAAAGCCAACGAACGCGCGAGTGGCCAATGCACTGCTATGTGATTCCGGCTTTTCATCAATGTTGGTCTTCGGAAACCGACCTTCACACTTTCAATGTTGTAGTCCACAATATTCCTAACATACGGACCTGTCACAATTCACTTTTCTCTGCGCTGTCAGTGCCGCGGTCCAACTTCAGCAATGAACGACATTGAAAGCCAAGCCTTGCTAAAACTGCCATTGAACTGGAGAAGTATAGGCGGATTGCCGGCACCATTGAGGTACTTCCTGCCGCTTATGATAGATCCTGGGAAAATTGACAAGGACAATATTGATCCCCGTCAACTACGGTAATGCCAGTGACTGGAATCGAGTGAATTTCACTAGCACGCGCCTTCCCACAAGAGTGAAAAGGATGAAAATGTCAAGTCTCCTCGTCTCCTCGAAGCAGTCTGCAGACAATCTTTCAATCTTTTGACCAAGTCTATCTCTCCCTACATTGTTACAACTTCAACTTACAACACACAACAAGTCTGTTATTCAGCCATTCTTTTGTCGTCTCGAGATCTTTACTCGGTCTTCGTCAGAAGCGACTCGCTTCGGTCTTCCTCGTCGACTATCCATAAGTAACTCGTTTCGTGTGAACTCAAGACTTCAAAACTGTCAAGTGAGGCTGCCGAACTGCCGACACCTACATGTATCTGGAAACTGTGCCAATATGCTATTGCTAACATTGATGGTACATGTACCGTATGGTCCCAAGAATCCAAGATAAGAATAGCCAGTACGACTAGGCTACTACCGGAGCTGGGAGAGAAAGTGAAGGAGACGATGAAGGAGGAGGGGACAGTGAACTTGAGGAGGCCAATAGACCTGGCCCTGACCCTAGTCTACTGTATACGTGGCCATATACAACCCGTACGACCATCGAGACCCCTGCCATTGGGCGATATGGTTAGAACCGTCATCGCCCGACAATCGATCAGTATGACGGTTATCCAAGTTGCCGAAGATAACAACGGGCGAGGATACCGTGGACGAGCCAGTCTACGACAAAGAACCTAAAAGATCAACGAAATTGGCCAACCCGTCGACTATCCCCTCGAGCAAGTTGGTTTTGCCGAAAAGGATCAGGTCAGCCAGAAAACAAAGCATATCGACATAGCATACCATTTTACCCGACACGAGGTGCATATCCAGGCTTGTGCAGTAGACAACGACAGTATTGACCACCTGGAACTGTCAGGCCTGGGTAGAGCTTCCGGAGCATGTAACGGGCTGAGCCAATGCCAATGTGGAAACAACCGCTACCCCTCTTGCAATTCATAGCTGGTGAACACGTAAGTGAAGCCCCCCCTTCAGTCGGACTGGACTGCGACAAAACTGACAGATCTCGACAGTCTTTCTCGACCTGTACTCTCGCGTCCTTTGCTTCGTTGATTTGTTGAGTTTAATACCCGTTCGTTGTGCTGTCGATGGCCAGTAGCTAGATTATATAGCAGGTACGAAATTGGTGTCCTGGCAGCTGGCGCTATCATACCATTTTTGGCCGAGCGGTATTCTTTTGCTGTTCATGTTCCCTTCATAAGTGTGTAGTTCCCGACCTGCCAGTTAACAACAGTATGTACATGTCAACTAAACTACATGTACCAACTCAGCCCAGCTGTCTACCGGAGCATCATATCAACTGCATGTTCCTTGGGCCAGACGCCAACGTTATCCGGCAGATATCTCCACCAATCACCGAATTCAACACTTCCAATAGGGATGGTGTTCAACGCTTTCACATACTCCCAGTACTCCGGGTACCAGCCGCACATCTCCCAGTCAAGTATCCCTGTGACTGTCACTTGAGAACTTGATAACCTGCTCGTCCCAGACATCGTGCCGAGTGCTTCCTGAGAGGGTGCTTCACCCGCAGCATCTCGGTCAGAAAGTCGCGGGTCGGTTGTTACCATGATGTTTCGAGGATGGAGATCGCCATGGGTCATCACAATTTTATGGCTGCTTGAGTCAAGATAAAACTCTATCATGTCCATCCCACCACACTCGAACCGCGTCGATTTTGAGTTTGAGGTTGAAACGAGGAATTGATTGAATTCAACTTCATCACTAATAGGTCCTGTTGCAACGCGAACTTGTCTTCGCGTGTCTATACACCGACGAGGGTTACCGCCGCCAAGCACCGCATTGGCCTCTTCAGCCGGTGGAGCGGGAATGGACCTGAAGCCCTCGATAATGGCTCCCAGCTGCAATTTTATTGAGATCTTCTGCTCCCTGTTCAAAAGCTCCCATTTGGTGTCCAGAGGCTCGCCAGGGACGCGCGACATGAACAGTAAGATGCGCTTGGTGTCTGACTGTTGGAGAATGCCGTGTATTTTCGGCATTGGAGTATTCGGCACCTGCTGTTTAATATAATCCAGAGTGTGTATATGACTGATATTAATGTCATTCCTGATTTTCAAAATGAGTTCTGAGTTGAGCCCCAACACCGTGGTTGATCCTAGGCGCCAGATAAACTCACTAGAAGCTAGTAACCTGTTGAGTCCATCGATAGTGGCTGATAGATCTGAATCGGTCTGACCAGGAGATGGACTCGCCTGTACTGCTTTGAGCACAGTCGCTTCCAACGGTCGAACAACCTCCACATCTGCTGGGATTTGGAAACGATCCTTTGCATCAGAAGAACCAACCGTCGGTTCAGCGTGTGAAGCATCTCGCACAGCTCCATCACCGAACGCTTTCCGCATAGCAGGGTAGGTTTTGTATTTATGTTCCAGTAGACCGGTCATGTCAGCTGATGGATGTGCCTTGAACCACGCGTTCATCTCCTCAAAAATGATCTCGTTCACCTTGGTGAAGGCGGCTTCTTTCGCTTTCTTGACATGATCTGGCTCTCTCGGATTCGGTGTTTTTCTTGCGTACATATTCGTAGTTATAGAAGTAGAAATAGAAATAAGATAAGTTTGACCGACTGTTAATGTCACTGTTTGAAGGATTTGATCGAAATATGTAGAGGATGAAGATGATGATTCCAGAGTGCGGGTAGTGGGTAGAGACCGTAGAGGAGACCGTAGAGTATCATAAACGGACGAACGTCGGGCCGTGACAGTGCCGCGGCGCGCTAAAGGACCGACCACCATAAACTCAAATGTGATTATGAGGCTTCCGGCAAAGATCAAGAAGCCCCGCCTGTCAATTGCTCCCACCGGCGAGTGACGGCGACAGCAACAAAGGTGACGGCGACATCGATGGCGAGATACGGCTGTCGACTTCGTTCGCACGATCCGGTTCCTTCTCGTCTCCAGCTAAATCAAAACGGAGGACATACATACTACTCCGGGTTTGGCTGCTGGTACGGTACCTACTGCTACATGTACTCGTGAGTCGTGACTCAGTCGGAATTATGCATTATGTATGATACACGATGCCAACAAAAGGCACATTCCCACTGCTAAAACTCACGCAACGTCTACGAGAATATCATTCGGGACATGGCGCTCCACGACAACACAACAGTATCCTGGGATAACTTCGACTACATACCGCCGTTAACCGCTTCTCGGATTCGAAGCCCCCTTTTCATAAGGGCTTTTGTCGTGGTTGTGGTTGTACATACATACATGTATGTACACCATTCACACACGCACGCACACACCAAAGTCGCCAATGATTTAGGTAATGGCCGACTCCTTCTAACATGAAGTAAGTAATCGAAATTGTTCCCAGCATACGGTAACGCTGTCGCGATGCGCCATGTCTCGGATAATATCTTCGCGAAGTCACTGACGTTGCGTTGGTTTTGAAGCAGTGAGAATCTGCCTTTATTTTTCTTATCATCAACGTGTACATATGTGCCCCTGATCGAGCGGTTCAGTAGCACCGTCCTTGAGTCATTGGCGGGTAGCAGTGCGAGTGTGCGGCCGTGACATCGGGGGTCATCCGTTCACGAACAGCAATCATACATACGATATTCCTTCCTTTATGTTCACTTCACCGTTCCCTGGCATCACTACTGCGACCTACCCAACCCTTGACGAGTCGATCGAAGTTCCAACGCATTTCCTGGAGCAATTGAGAGACGTGTAGGCATTGGAGGGACCCGGTCCACAGAAAACAAATCTCACACACATTTTTCAAATAATCCCTCCACGAATGGGGCTGGAACTACGTTCAGCTCGTTGGACACTGGGTAATTCACAATGGTGGCACCAGAGAACGGCGAAGCGAGCATAAATGAAGGTATGTTCTTCGATCACTTTCTTTTGACGTGACGGGTTTGATAGACGCCATGCATGCCATGGAACCGATGCGTATCGTTCGCGGCGTCGCTGCCTGCGTGCGCTTGGTGAATCGTTCGTGTTCCGTAGAAGCTTTTCGCCCAGCATCTTTTCAATATAGGAAGATCTCCGTTTAAATCATATCCCAAGATATTGTACTCTGTACTCTGTACAGAAGGATTGAACGAGTCAAAAGCGTACAGGAGAGGAGAGAAAAAATTTTCAGGGATGCCCACTCAGCACTGGCCAACTTGGTAATGTGGCCGTGCGTTGTGTCCGCGCCACAAACATGTGGCGTTCGACGATCGAGACACAATCGAGACGATCTCTCATGAGTCCTTGCCATCGATGATAATAACACTTCAAATTGCTAAAGATTAAATGCAATTTTGTATTCTCAAGGTAT